>JABSSZ010000580.1:0-39060 GCA_013755755.1 Fusarium sp. NRRL 25184 | reverse complement strand
GAACCGCGCCAATCGCCAGCTTAAATAACTTACCCAACCCATCGGCAGCAACCGTAATGCTAGCTGTGATGAATTTTGCAAGAGAATACGGTATACCTCGGAACAGTTCTATTCAAATTATGAATCGCTATGGCCCGTAGGCCCGTAGGCCCGTGTGGCCGGCAGAAACTATCCTTTTGTGGTTTAGATTGCGGGCCTGATCGTTAGTGTTCTTTTTTGGTTTGCGCCGTTGAAACGTAATTTAGCTTATATTTGTCGTGCTCAAACCCCTCCGCGTCATTCGTTAAGAAGCGCTGATACTCTACGGCCCCAGCTTAGGGTAGCATCGCTTGCATGTGTCAGTACATACATACAGTCTCCCTGGTAACACATGGCATATCGGCACTCTCAAATATTTGTCACAAAAGCTGGACATGTATTCAAGTAGTCTAGTCTTTTTTGTTGATATGATCCGGAGCTAATTACCGTTGACTGGTCGGTCACCTCCAACATCAGGTTTATAAAAAGCATCCACCCAGTAAACGACCTTTGGATAATTAATTGTTGCCCGAAACGAAGCCAGGTCATGATACCTGTGTATGGCTACTTCTAAGTACAATCTCGCCAGCCAGCGCGCCCAGCGACTGGCTTTGTAAAATCCCAAAGATGGAGATATCAGCACCTGCTTGCAGGGATATCATGTTTCGTAGTTCCACTGCAACCAGGGAGTCGACCCCGTACTTTGACGGGTGTTCGGAAGGCTTTATCTCGTCCACAGGTATAACAAAAATGGAGCTCAGCTTTTGCGCCACTGCCTGGAAGACAAGAGCCTCGGCATCGATCTGCGAGGATGCTTCGGCTAGACTGGCAGCGAGGGAACTTTTGTTTGTCGAAGCATCATCACTGGATCGGCGATGCTGTGGCTGACGATAATGCAAAGCGGCGAAACGTGCATCACGGCCCAATTGTGACTCGCCATCGCGATTCCAGTGGCTTCCAGGGCCTGTATTGAGACCAACCACGATCTGCGGATCAAAGGGAGCTAAAATAGCGCTCTCCATCACATGCAGCAGCTGGTCCTCCCTGAGCAACATGTGGCCTGCTCTTTGCATCCGTGCGGCAACGCCGGTTGTCTCGGCGACATACCCCACGGTCTTGACGGCGCAGAGATCGAGAGACACTGCAGGAAGGCCATGAGAAACACGCCATCGGGCTAGTGCATCTTGATAAGATCCTCCGGCAGAGTAGTTGGACTGGCTAGCGTAGCCAACGATACCATTGATGGACGATAGCATTATAAAGAAGTCGACGTCTTGGAAGTGACTGTGAAGATTCCAGGACCCATTGACCTTGGGCTGCACGGCTGCTTTGAAGCTTTCGATTGTCATTTGCTCTAGGATAGAGTCCTGAAGGGAGTCAGCAAAAAGGAACCCAAGACGACTCGCTGGGACTGGACTCAGAACACGTACCTTGAGCACCATGGCGGCTTGAATGACACCACGGATGGGAGGCAGACCGTCTACTCTGCATAAATCAAGTGCTCTCTCGAGGTCATGGCCCTTGGAGATATCACAGCTTATGCAGTGGATCTTGCAGCCCATGTCGGTCAAGTCACGTATAAACGCACGATCCTTATCTGTTGTTCCAGCACTTCGCGATAACAAGATTATTGTCTTTGCACCAATGCCGACAAGCCAACTCGCCAGGCATCTTCCTATACCTCCCAAACCACCCGCTAGTAGGTAGGAAGCATCCGCTGATAGTGTAACGGTTTTCGGATGGTGCCGAACTGGAACTTTTTCATCGGCACTTGTCGACACGACGATCTTGCCCATGTGGGCCCCGGTCTGCATGAGGCGGAATGCCCTTGTAACATCGGAGATGGGGTAGCTAGTGAGCGGATGAACAGGGAATATGACCTTCCGATTAGTCAAGCGTGCAATCTCGGTCAGAACCCGGCGCACATCAGTTCCCCTGCCCGCTGTCATCTGAAGTATGTCGATGGATGAGAATGAGATTTGACGCGTGAATGGTCGCATCTCCAAATGACTGTTTTGCTCCAAGTCTCTTTTTCCAATCTCAACAAAGTGTCCGAATCGCGCGACCAGGCTTAAGCTCTCTTGAAGCAATGGTCCTGCCAACGAGTTTAACACCATGTCTACACCGCGACCACCAGTGACATCGAGGACACGGGAAGCGAACGATGAGTCGCGGCTATTGAATATGTGATGATCTGGAATTCCATACTTCTCCCTGATCAGCTGCCTTTTCTTGGCCGAGCTCACCGTGGCATAGATCTCCACTCCAAGATACTGGGCTAGTTGGATCGCTGCTTGGCCAACTCCGCCTGCTGCAGCGTGGATTAGGACGGATTGTCCACGCTGGAGATGGGACACATCTACAAGGGCTACATATGCCGTTGTGAACACCATGGGCATAGACGCAGCTTCCTCAAATGTCAGCCCTTCCGGCATAGCCACAGCGTTCCAGTGTTCCGTGTACACTCGACTTGCAAAGGGGCCCCGGAGCAGAGCAAACACCTGGTCTCCCACGGCATGTCCGTGCAAAGCAGCTCGAGTTCCGACCCTCTTGATAATGCCGGCGCATTCAATGCCCATGATTTTGTCTTCCAGTTGACCCATAGCAACCATTACGTCACGGAAATTGAGTCCATAAGCATGAACTTCTATCTCAAGGAGCTCCTCGGGCAATTCACTGCTTGGGGATAGAGCCTGGTCATTGTCGTCAAAGGTCAACGTATCCAAGAGACCGTGGATGCCCACCTGTAGGCTAAGAGGGCGATCCTGGTGAAAGGTCTCTTCAGATGTCGCGTCTTCCGAATCCTGGCGCTTTACATCTTGTGATATGAGCTCATTTCTGGTGCTGTCTTTGAAGTACCGCGGAATAAGAATGGTGCCATCTCGCTCTGCGTACTCGAAGTCGACCGCATGGGCATCGTAATCATCTGTTTCTTTGAAAGCATGCAGTAGAACCTGAGAGATTGCCCTCTGACTGGTGGGCGACCAGAGAGAGGTAGCTGGGTCCAGGTCCAGAGTAAGAATCCGTCGTCCGACGTACTCATTACGCAATGAACGGACGAAACCTGTTGCCAGCGCAGAGAAGGGATTCTCGCAGTCTACAGCGCCTCCCACTGTGACCCATAGAAGCCCAGCACAGTTGGAAACAACGAGTTTTAGGCATGACAGGACAGTAGAGTTGAGATCAAACAATATACTTCCACTCTGTTCGCCGAGAAACACGCCGATTTTGCCCCTGTACGTAGCTTCAGTGGTAGTCGGGCAGTCCAGTGGGTAGACTGCAACGGAGTCATCAATACCGCCAAGAGACCGCACAATCGAAGTGATCCAATCATGTGGGGGTGTTGCGCCTGGACACGTAATGAATACAATATCTTCGGGTTTGAGACATTGCAAGTCTTCGATCTGTTGTACGCGGGATAGGATAGTGGTGAATGCGTACGTGGAAGCATCCTCGCTATCGTTGACGGCGATATCTACCCCCGTGAACTCTGCATCCTTCAAAGCACTATCCCAAGACGCAATATCTAGAGACGGACTCGTCTTCCGTTTCGGTTCTTCGCTGAGCCACCATCCGGGGAGTAAGCCGAAGATGAACTGTATATCAATTTGGTCCTGGGTGGTTTCGATAAGCAGCAAGGACCCTCCGGGCTTCATGAGGCTTCGGACATGATCCATCGTACGAGAGATCGATTTGGTAGCGTGAAGAACTTGGCAGGCAATCACGACATCATAGCTTCCCAGCGCGAAACCTTGTGCGGCAGGATCCTGCTCGATATCGAGCTTGTCGAAAGCGAGGATATTGCTCCACGCCGAGAACTCGGCCTGGGCAGCTTCAAAGAAGCCCATTGAGACATCGGTATAGTGATACAGTCCAGCTAGTGGGCCGCCAGATCGCGAAGTACCAAGAACCTCAAGAGCATGGCGAGTCACGCTACCTGTACCCGCGCCGATCTCCAAGATTCGCGCCCTGGGGTTCTTGTGGATGACTTTCCTCAGAAGTTGGGAGATTTGAGTGAAGCACCGCTTCAGGTTAGGCGCTTCACTATAGTATCGTGATAGAAGTCCGTCTTGAGCCATTAGCTCTAGAGGTGATATCTCCCCACGGAGCATGTGCGTGATATTGGGTCCAAGGCGACAAACCATCTCACCTACAACGCTGTTTGAGGCAGCCAAGTTGATTTGTCGCTCGACCTCTGCAGTGCTTCGTAGTCGCGGGACCAAACCTCCAGTGTTCAGGGTTGCTCCTGATGCCAGCTCAACTTGGTCCTGCATCCACTTATAATATTTGGCAAAATGCGCACTGGAGCTGGAAATCTCTAACGGCGAAAGCTGCTCTAGGGCTTCACGGATAAAGTGAAGGCAAATAGGCCTGAGCTCTGTGGCCAACCGGTCTTGGGTTTCTGTGTACCTCAATTGCTGCTGTATAGCGTGGAAGGACTCGCGTCCCGCGAGTTCCACGTCAATTCCCCATTCAAGCTTGTTGCATACGTCACGCTCCCAGGCCTTGTCTTTTCGGCCACTCGTTCCTTGACCTAGCGACTGAAGAAACAAGCCTTCAATCTCCAGCACAGGAGCTTGAGTACCGGCAGAGTCTGGGTTCGTGTCGAAGAGACGAATGTCTGCTTCAAAGCTCTGCGAATCTGCATTGTTGAATCTCGAGCAAGCGTCAAACGTGTGCCCGGCATTGTGATTAATTGAACTTGATACCCACAGGGATCCAATTCTGCGGGGCACACGAGGACTCTCCTGAAAATAACCGGCTTTCGGTAACGCCGTATAGGCTGCTTGCACGATAGAGTCGAGAGTAGTTGGGTGCATAATGCCGTTTTTACGGACATCATTGGAAAGTGTCTCTGGAATATCCGCGATAACCAAGGTCGTCTTGGATTGTGTCTCAGTCCGAGATTGGAAGATGGTCTTGAGGTTCTGGAATACAGGACCATGCTCGATACCGACGGACCTGAAACTGGCAAACATATCGTCCGGAGCTATCCGGCGTGCAGAGCTGGATATGTTAGGAGTTATCCCATCTAGCTTGGTCCACCCTGGGGTCGAATCACTGCCATACTCGACCTTGACAGATCCTTTCGCATGCAGTGCCCAGCGGTTATCGCTGGTGACGGACAGGATCTCGAAATGAGACCATCCTCTGAGCCCGATGTCTTTGTCGTCCACTGGTCGAAGCTTGGTTTGAACTTCAATTGTACTGTTGTCTTGAACTAGCAGAGCTCGAAGGATATCGATATCTCGTAACCGGTAGCCAGAGACTCGGTGCGAGTCCCCAGTCGGTTTAATCGCTTGAAAAGACACCATCTGCGCTGCAGCCGCCAAGGCTAAGCAAACAAAACCTGCACCAGGATATAAAACGTTGGATTGAACGACATGATCTCGAAGCCACGGTGACTCAGAGAGACGAAGTATGTGGCGCCAAGAAGGACTATTCAACTCTGTCCCTAGTACAAGGGATCCAATCAGATTGTGAGGTTGTTGATCTCTCTCCCGTAACGATCTATTGAAGCGTGGCTCGACCCAATGCTTCGTCTGGTGGTTCCATGGGTAGGATGGAAGATCAATCAGGACATTGACATCCGCGTCTCTTCCATATGGAAAGTTGAGGGGATCCAGATCAGGGACCCATCCTTCGGCGATCAAGTTTGCGGCAAGTGTCTGCATGGTGTCTCTGGCATCGGAATTGCGAGATAAACAGCCATAGTAAGGAAGCCGAAGGCCAGTGAATTCCGGAAGTTCAAGAATTTGTCGGATGGGGCCACGCAATGCAGTATGGGGTCCAACTTCAACAACAACGTCAACGCTGGATCCGGATGGGTCGAAGTTACCTAGGGCCATGTCGGTGAACGCATCGAGGAATTTGACAGGCTGAACTAAGCTCGAAACCCAGTGATCGCGGCTGGCGATTTCTTCAGCGTCTGTCATCTGTCCGCCGGTAACCGGAGAGGTATAAATGATGGACTCGAAGTCTTTCAACGTTTCTCCGTGGTTGATTTCGTTCAAGGATTTCCTGTAATGTTCTGAAATGGGTTCCATCTGGTGAGAGTGGTAACCAATGTCCACATTGAGACGGTTTGCAAGTACACCATTACTCTTGGCGATTTGCTCGACTTGGGTAACGGCTGAAAGGTCACCGGCTATAGTAACGCTCTTGTGGCTGTTGACACAGGCTACACATGCCTTTCCGTCGCCTGTCAGCTGCTGTAGGTACACTTCGGCATCTTCGGGACCAGTCCCCACAGCGACCATTCCTCCTTTGATGGAACCTCGGAGTGTCCTGTCGGCTGATAGAACGCTTCGATGGTGGGCTATAGACATCGCTGAACGATAATCGATAACTCCAGCTGCATAGGCAGCCGCAATCTCCCCGCTCGAGTGGCTTGTCACGGCGGCTGGCTTGATCCCCCAGCTGAGGAGTAATCGAACCAGGCTTATCTGCAATGCGGCACATATAGGAATGCTCACGCCAGTGTCATAGACCCTGGTGGTATCAGAGCTCCGCATCAGTTCCTCGATCAAGGACCAGCTCGCACCGAGCTCTCTAAGATATGCATCCCCCTCCTCCAATGAGGCCTTGAACACAGGATAAGCAATGATGAGCTCTCTCCCCATAGCGTACCACTGTGCGCCTTGACCCGTGAACACCATCCCGATGCGTGGAGACTGTTTGAAGCGTTTGGGCTTGAAATGAGTAGACTCTAGAGCCTCAATGACGGGATCGATTCCATGCGTGTATGTTATCGGATGCGCTGCAACCCAGGGTAGTGCACTACGTCGTTGTCCCAACGTATATACGATACTCTGCAAGAGCTTATCAGGATTTTGATGATTTCTTTGCCGCTTGAGATATTCGCTGAGATTAGAAACCATCTCCCGGCATCCCTTTTCATCTCTGGCGCTTAGAAAGAGTACCTTGGTTTTCTTCCTGGGTGGATCGCTTTCCTTAACACCATAGGCTAGCTTGGCATTGTGCTCTGGATTCGGCGAAATATTGTTCAGGATCTGATCAGCACGACTGACCCCATTGGGGCCATTTCTCACGGGGTAACCCGAGTCGATCAACCATCGAGGTCCCATCTCGACAATGACATGAGCGTTTGTGCCTCCATAACCGAAATTGTTGATCGACGCGCGTCTGTTGCCGTCGGAATTGGCGGGCCATGGCTCTAGTTCTTGTGGAACTCTGATGTTCCAAGCGGTCAAGTCGAGCTTCGAATTCGGTTTCTGGAAATTGATCGAAGGAGGGATGGCGCCATGTTCGAGCGCCAGCACAACCTTGATGAGGCTTGCTAGACCACTGACTGGCTCCGTATGGCCGATGTTGGCTTTGATTGAACCGATTCTCAATGGCTCCTTGCCCTGCTGCTTGGCTTGGAAAACTGCCGCAACCGCTTGCAGCTCAATAGGGTCACCAGTTGGAGTTCCTGTCCCATGGGCTTCGAAATAATGTGTTTCGAGTGGGTCGAGGAGGGCACTGGAATAACACTTTCGAATGAGTTCTTGTTGGGCATCTGAGCTCGGCGTGGTGATAGTTTCCGTCTTGCCATCCTGATTGAGCCACGTTTCCCGGATAATAGCTCGAATGGGGTCCCCGGCAGCCACAGCGTCTTTCCAACGTTTGATGATGACTGTTGCTACACCTTCTCCACGCCCGTAGCCATTGGCCCTAGAGTCAAATGAGAATGACTTTCCATCAGGCGAGAGAACACTAAGATGACATCTGTCAGCGGTATTAGACATATAGAGGACAGTATTCACATACCCGATGGACCCAAGGGCCTTGAACATATCTGGGTTCAACATCAAATTGGAGCTGCCGACGACAGCCATACCCGAATCACCAGACCGCAAGTCCCGCACGGCTTGGTGCAATGCTACCAGAGAGGTTGAGCAGCCTGTATCTAACGTCATGCTGGCTCCTCTCAGGTCGAAGAAGTGCGAAACACGGTTCGACGCCATGGCAGCGCCGGTGCCGGTGATCATGAAGCGCGGTAGATCATCTTCATCTCGTATCATACCCTCTCTATAGTCGTGGTTGAACGTCCCCATGTAAACTGAGGTATCAGATCCCGCCACTTTCTTTATCGGCTGTCCGGCTTCGAAAGAATGTCAGAGTTTTCATTGATCACGGGTTGAGAGTACATACCATTCTCCAAGGCCTCGTACACTGACTCTAGCTGAAGCCTAAACTGAGGATCCATGGACTTGTTTGGCCGAGGGTCAGTCTACGGCCGAGTTCAAACACCAACAGGGTATCTTACCGCTGCAGTTTCTGCCGAGAGGTTGAAAAAAGCCGCGTCGAATTCACCAACATCTTGCTTGAGAAAGTATCCTGCGCGAACATGCATCTAGACAAGAGGATATATAAGATTACCAGAAGCTCTCTCAAGAGGTTTCGCTAATACACTAACCGTGCCTGATCGTTCATGGTCAGGGTGATAAGAGCCTTCCCAATTGAACCTAGACGTCGGGATCTGGGACCAAGCATCTCTCCCTTCAGCAACCATCTTCCACAAACCATCGGGGTCAATAGCATCTCCGGCGAAGTTGCAGCTTAGCCCGATAATTGCAATTGGCTCCGGGGGCTGCACTGTGTCCATATCGTCCATGATGCCTGAGTAAATTGAATGAGCTAAAGAACGATAGTGTGATGGTTTTAAATTCACACGTTTGAGAGTGTATTTAGGTACTGGAAGATGAAATCAATAAAAACAAGGATCATCTGTTAGACCATTTATGAGGATGAAGGCTATCTTAGTTGGATATCAACAGTCTAACATAGCGGACTATTGTATATGCAGAACTCAAAAAATAGATCTTATTACACCTTTGTCCCAAGTATAGATTGTCCGTAACCCTCTTCTAGTATCAGGCCGTTTTTATTTAAATATTTATTATGCGCTTTCTAAACCCCATTAAAAATTAAGAATCTCGCATAGTAAAGATACTCCGCTATGCTTAGTCGAACCCAGCGTCACATGGAAGTTTGACGTGGTTGCTGTCGTGGCAGAAAAGGGAATTCCTAATGACACTACTTAGAGTGGAAGATGTTTTTCTTTTCGCCCCGACCTTGGATTGAACGAATAGTAAAGTATTGGTTGAACCGGAAAGCCTGGCAGATTTAGGATGATGATGTATGGGGTACAAATACTATAGATTAGGAAGTTGATTCAGGAAATGTTGGCTTCATTAGAACCCCTGGCTTATTAGGTTAGATAGAATTGTATGCAACATCAATCACGACTAGTTAAAAATTCTTCTTCTTCTTCTCAGCATAAAGGAGCATGTCAAGCATAAATAAAATTACTCTTACATACTAAGGACTTCGAAGTCATCTATGATTAGATTTGGCCAACTTGGCGGAGTAAAAGATCAGAGTCCTAGTGCACTTTGTATTTTCTTAATTATATAAGAATACAGAAGTCGGATGGTAATCATAAAACTCCTGCTCTACACTGTCTTGTATGGAGCTATTGATATATGATATAGCCGAAAGGTTGAACCCAACTCAAATGGTGCCATTATCACTGTGCTTTCGAGCACCACCGACTGGAACTTTCCGAGTTCGACAAAGTGACCATCACAATCAGCCAATGATTTTGGTATATCTTCTCCATTCAGGATCAGCCTTCAATGCCTCCAAATCTGCCACAGGCAGACAAAGGCTCAGTGGAATATAATCGCCCTCTACTGGACTCATTGAGATGGACCCAGTAATTGGTGTAGTCCGGGGACGACGGAGGAAGCAGGATGGCCCAAGTAGTGGTCCAAATGAGCTTGGCCAACGATCCTCCCCGGCTAGGGCTGACGTTGCTCCCAAGTCTGTATTCGGGTTTGTTTTACCTCCGTAAAGCAGCAAGGACTTGTCGGGCTCTCGGGCGATGAATGTGGCGTAGCTACGCACAGTCCATTCGTTATTGACAGCATCAAGTGCTTGTCTTAACTTTAACGCCAGACTAGCCAAAGACGAAGATGCTATAACGTGTAGGGGTAGCTGAACTGACGCATGATAGACCATGTGACCCATATAGGCAAACGGAATCCCAGCAGCGAGCCGGCCGTCGATAGCTCTGGAGAACTTGGACAGTGTTTGGCGGGGATGCATGGATTGTCTGATAGTGCTGATACGTTGCCAGCAGAAGGCGCATATGATATCGTTGTCGGATAGTAGACTGGAACCATGGCTATATGATGCTGATGCAGATAACTGTGATCGGACTAGCTTGTTCAACCCGTTGAGTGCTGCAATCGGGAGCTTGAAGTAGCACCACGCTGGCGGTGATGACAATGCTGGATAACTGAACCCAGGGGGCCGGCGCAATTCACTATAGTCTTTGACGGGCTCTCCGGGGCTAAGCAGCCTGATTACTGATCTCCTATCACGGTTTGCCTCCATAAGATCTGAATGGGAGATATCTTGTCCTTCAAGTGCAGAAGCAAGATGTCGAATGAATTGGAATGCAGCGGTGCCGTCCATAACAATATGGTGGAAACACATGGTGAGGAGTAAGCCACCACGCACAAAATTGGCTTGCAGTCGTATGATTGGTACAGGAGGCTCTAACCTGTGGCCTTCGCTCAGGCCTAAAAATGGCGATAAAAGCCGTGCGTCCAGTTTTTCGATAGGCACACCTGATCGAAGGAGCTCAGGCATGGGTGGTAGAACCTCGTCGCAATGTTTGACTAGAACTATCTCGTTCTTGGGTCCGCTAGCTGGCCATGGTGTGGACTGAAGAATTCCATCCTTTCGAGCGACTTGACGTTTGAGCCAGGGTATATCGGCAGCCAAGGTCTCAATTGCACGTCTGAGCGCATCCGTGACAGCATCCCGTGATATTTCTGGTTTCAGTTTGAAGCCCAGAATTAGTTGAGTGTGTCCGTTGAGCGCTGGGAATTGGGACATGACATCGGTGCAAAACGCATCACCACTGCCATCTTCTTTTGTCGCCGGATCTGGGCTTTTCCGGCTTGTGTCGCTAGAGTTGGCGAGCATCTTTCTAGATCTTTCCCAGTCCAATGAATATCTTTGGTTCAATTGGATAAGCTTAATTATGAAGGAAAATGATGGTAAAAGATACTATGTTGTTGCGTGTAGACGAGGGATGTTTGTGAAGTAGCTTATATCAATCATGACCAAATCCATGAGCATGACAAGCAAGATGTCGCGGAATAATGTCCGGACGAAATAGAGAGCCCCTCCCCTCAGATCGACTATGAATAAAGCTAAGATCTCTAGCATCTTGCGGAATTAAATTTTCCGGACGAATGATGCTTTCAATGTGGTTGGTTCATCAATGTTTCGGAGTTTTATTTCCCTCAGAATTAACCCTGCACTCTCTGTCTGTTTAGCCGCAGTTTTGGTGCAGTAGAGACAGACTTTGGCCATTCAACTTCAATTGGTCTTCATATCCATAGTTAAGGATATTAAATGGCCAGGGCAGACACCTGATAAAGATTCCTCAAACCATACACTCAACAAACAAAGCACATTCCACCGTTACCATCTGTCGAGAAAAGACTGAAAATGTTTCTGGCTAAGAGGCTTTTGTGCCTTGCCAGTTTTGCATGGCTGTTCGTCCCAGGGGCCAACAGCTGGTACTGCCCTCCGGCCGGCCCCGTTCTTCCAGCTGCGAAGTCTCCCAGCACCAGCCCGCATATTAAGGAAGCTATCGACGATCTTTTTGCAGCTTTGAAGCTTGTCTCAGAGACGTGGTACCCCAACACCGCTATCTCGGTCGCAGCCAAGTCCGTCAATGAAGAAACCCCATTCATCTCTCACCACATATACCCCATCGGTGGCTTGAACACGACTGGCGTGACTGCTATCGATGAGGAAACAGTCTATCGCGTCTCAAGCATCTCCAAGTTATTTCCCGTGCTGGCCCTTCTTCGGCTTGGTGTTAGCCTTGACGATCCCGTGGTCAAGTATCTTCCCGAACTCAGGTCTATCAGAGTCAACGAGGCTCGCAGTCCTATCACAACTGTCGATTGGGATCATATCACCTTGGCATCTCTCGCATCACACATGAGTGGTATTGCCGCCGAGTGTAAGTATACCTATATTCGGGCCATGTTTGATTGCCGTTGCTGACATTATCTCCTTAGACGCTGTTGATCTCGCTGCGTTTCCTTTCGATTTGGGTCCAGCTTTTCAACCGCTGAGCGGAGAGTCAGCACCACGTTGTGCCGTGACTGGTTTGAATCCAGAGACCTTGCCACGATGCACCCGCGCAGACTTCTTCCGGGACTTCGGCATTAGACATCCTGTGTTTGCACCAGATACTGCTCCTGTTTACTCCAACATTGGTATCTTTTTGCTGAGCCTTGTTGTTGAGATAGTCTCCCAGACACCCTACGATACGTTCATCAAGCAAAATATCCTCGATCCCCTTGGCATGACAAACACGACGACTGGCACCGCACCTGATGTGGCGTACGGTGCTATTGCAGTGAACCATACTAGCTGGGGACTTGACCTGGGATTCGAGAACCCGTACGTAATATCATCTTTCCAGTCTATTATGACCTCTACGTACATGTACTGACAGAGATAGATCTGGTGGTTTCTACTCCAACACAAAGGATTTGTTGAAGTTTGGCAATTCGATTCTTGACAATACTCTGCTGGATCCAGTGACAACAAGGAAATGGCTTAAGCCAGTCGCCTTTACTGATTCCAGTGGTGTCATGGTTGGTTATTCCTGGGAGATCCTGCGTACCAGGAATATCACAGGTGATGGAAGAATCATCCCCGCGAACTATAAATCCGGACATCTCCCTGGCTACCAAGCCGCTCTTATCCTCGTCCCAGACTACGAACTTGTCTTGACCATTCTGGTGGCAGGCCCTCTTCATGAGGCGACAGAGAGTCTTTTGCAGCATTTCGCATCGCGCTTCATTGAGCGTATGGTTCCTCCACTAGAGCAGGCTGCCAAAGACGAAGCTGCTATCAAGTACGCGGGCGTATATTCTGACCACGCCACAAACTCAAGTTTGACTATTCAGCTAGATGATGGTCCCGGTCTCTCCGTGACCGAATTCACTGTCCGCGGAACAAGCCTTCTAGTCGATCCCTTTGGCAAACCCTCGCGTCTCCGTCTCTACCCTTCCAATCTCAAGACCAACACGCACGAGGCATGGAGATCTGTGACCAACACTTTGAGTGACAGCGAGATTCAAGAAATCGAGTCTGGCCTTATCTGGGAGCAGGGCACTTGTCCAACGCTTGGAACGTTGGACAGACGTGGATATGGATACAAATCCCTTGATGAGTTCATTTTTGAACTGGATGCATCTGGAGTAGTTACAGGGCTCAACTATCGGGCGCTGGGTGTTGACTACAAAAAGGGTAGCAGCCTGCAGAAGAGTGTTGACGAGGAGCCTACGGAGGACTTGACTCGATTGCTGAGGGCGCTATTGGAGAAGCTTGAGGCTAGCCCAATCTCTAAACTTTGAAACCTGGGTTGTTAAGGCTCACAAAGTTTGGTATGGTTGGAAGTTTACTCGTTATCACTCTACTCTAGCACGCCCACGCTGTGCCCCCAGCCTCGACGCCGATGATTCCTTTCTTGTGGCTCTGGATTGGACTTTGAGCTTGTTTAAGTTGCTCTCCAATACTCTAGCATTGAATAATTGAACTTAATAACCTTTCCATAGAAACTGAATGTCATTGACATTTGCAACCAAGACTCATGATTCATTTACCGCGACATCTTACTGAAGTCTGATCGATCTTGTATTTGCATCATCGCTCAGAGGAGGCATGGGTTTTTGGTCGTCGCGCTGTTCTCTCAGGAAGAATACATGATATGCTTCGTCGTAAGGTAAGGGAAGCTTTTTGTATTGTCTAGTCAAGCAACATAGTATCAAGACATTCAGTAATTTACAAATAATGATAATTCCTCCTCCCGTTTTCAATAAACGTTCTTATATTCCTATCCTTCGAGATCCACCCTAAGTTAAGGCTCAATCAATTATTTCCAAAGCTGCCACTGTATAGTAACAAATTTGGCGGCCGTCCTAATGCACGACTCTAGAGAAGCGTTTATATGCCAGAAAAAGGTCACCCCGACCAGTGATTCTGTAAATATCAGTTAGTCGAGATAAGCTTGTATTGTATGGAGAAAAAGGTATTCTTGGGCATAAAGGAGTAAAAGGTCTCTCTTAGTGACAATTCGAATGCAATACTACTAAGGGCTGTCTCTGCCTAGGTCAGGTGCTGGCCACTTCTCGACTTGATTATCTCTCCTGTACAATTCTTATCTTTCATGATGTAGATGTATGCTTCAGCAACATCTTCAACCAGTCCAGCGCTACCCGTTGGGTTCTTTTCAGTCAAGGTGTTGCGCATCAGCTCGACTTGTGCAGCGGGAACACCAGACCATAAACCAGTATCCAACACGTAACCGGGCTCCACCACGTTGACTCGTACTGGTTTCATGTCCAGGGCCAATCCTCGAACCAGCCCAAGGGTTCCTTGTGCCATGTAGGCGAGTACACTGCATCCGGGATGAGGTTGGTCTGCAACAGTCCCCGAGGTAAAAGTGAGACTGGCGTGTCGGCTGGGAGGAAGATGACGTGAGACGACTTTGGCTAAAAGCAGCATAACTTGAAGTCGCTTGCTTGCGGGCTGTATGTCTTTCGCCGACAAATCTTGAACGTTGACTTGCGGCGGGAGGGAGTTGGCCGCTGTCATGACAACGTGATCAACTCCTTCAATCTTGTCGAAGAGTACTTCCAGGTCATCCTCAAGGCTGTCACTATCTAGGTCACAGCTGAGGCCATTTACCTGTGCAGATGGGACGCCAGACTTGATATAGCTTGTGGCCTTGTCCACAGTAGCTCGCGATGAACCGACAATGGTTACTTTGGCGCCATCATGAATTGCCGCAAGGGCGACACCACGGCCGATTCCATTTGTTCCGCCGATGACCAGCACGCGCTTTCCCTGCAATTTGCGAAAGCTGGACATTGTCATTGATGTTGAAGGCTGAGAGAACAAAACACAAGGGATTGAGCAACAGATTTATGTCGGGGTATGAACAACTTATCCCTACTGATATATTTATGCAGTCAAGATGGACGATGAGTATCATTTAACGTGAGTGGAGAATAGAAACTCCTGTACCAAGAAGCAACGGAGAAAAGTTAACACATTTCTCCACCATGTCTCTATTTAACTAGCGATGGAGAACAAAACACAATCGGGGCTAGTTCGGATAAATCTCTCGTCGGAGCTTTATTTTACTCTGGAACAAAGGCCCCTGTCTCAGACGCCATCTCGATTACTTTCTCTGCCAATGCCGCCACATCTGAAGATTTGATTGGAACACGGTGGTCCCCATCCCATTCGAGCAGCCGTGCAGTCTCAGGTTTGCAGTATCCAAGCAATTCCCTATGCATGGCGATTCTCTCGTCCCTCAGTCCATGGACATGGAGGGTTGGCAAGTGGAGGAGCTCGTGTTTCTCTCGCTCAAGCTCAAGAGGGTCATTTATATCAGAACGCAGCCATACCAAAGGTCCGCAGCCAGCCATGAGCACAGCAAAACGGAAATTCGCTCTGAACAGACTTGATATTGGCCCTATATCAGCTACTGAACAGGGGTTACGCTTCCAGCTCTGCTGCCTGCGAAGTAGACTCGCCGCTAGGTTAGCACCTTGACTAAAGCCAACCAAGCCAACCCAAGCGCCTGTGGCTCCTGCATCGTCGTCTGCCTCCAGGGCTAGAGCCAGGCAGCGGTCGATTCGGTCGATGTCTTGCTTGTCTGTATAAGAGAAGTCGCGCGAGTCATCAAATTTATGACCTGGACGTCTCCAGCTGCGGAAAGGGATCCATTCGGCATAGACTGATTCGACGTCTGGTCCCGGGTGGCTGAAGTAAGGTGCATCAATAAAGACGAACCGGAAGTGCTTTCCCAGACGAGCACGTATCACACGACACTGGGCGTGGAAGATCAGAGCATTGGTGCCACCACCGTGAAGGCAGAGAAGCCGTGGGAGGTGGAGGTTTGGATCATCTTGAGGCTGATCAACTCCCAGACTGCCAGAGTTGATGGTCATCTTTTCGTAGAATGAGCTGGTATTAGATGATACTGATTCTGGCTTCAATTTGAGCGAGGTAAGATGTACTCACGACGTAGACAGTATAGTGAAGTTCACATTGCATCTTGCTTGAAATATGCACATCGCTCCAAGTTTACATAGTTATTGAGGTCCCAAATCAACTCTTCCTAACTCCGTATGGTCTTGGAAACTTAGATACTCATTTTTCCGACTGGCAGATACCAGACGTTTGTTTTATCATAGATACTCCGTTTGCCTGAGACCTTTTGGACCGGAGTTTTGTTCCTACTCTATGGCCTGATTATGAAGATACTTACGTGCTGTCAGTATCAGGGTTGATCCTTGCTTCAGATGCATCATCTATATTTTCCGTTGAATATGATTGTATGAGTTTGCTGTCCGGTTTCTTTTACCTCCATTTTCAACCCATCCCGATATATCTTTGTTCTTTCACGCCAAATTCCTTCCAAAATGGCGAGGCGGTATCAGAATGATACACCATGCGATGCGGCTGCTCTCAACAGCCTTCTACGATTTAACTTTTGCCAGAGGACTGCCAAGAATCGCTTTATGAAAAGTGCCATGGCTGAGTCACTGGGAACTTGGGATGCTTCTGACCCGAAGTCGATCGGTATCCCAACTCAGGAATACATCAATCTTTATCGGCGGTATTGTTCCCACTCCCAAGTTGGCCCTGACTATGGAAGTGACACGGGAGATCCGCTAACCTTGTTTCTTCAGGTGGGGAGAGAACGACTGGGGTGTCATCGTCACAGGCCAGATGGATATCGATAGCAACTTATACCATCTTGGCAATGTTGTCATCAGCAAAGAACACCAGGCAATTCCCGGCGATACGCGTTTTGATAGATTTAAACAAGTGGCAGCGGCTGCAACAGCTCGGGGGTCTTTACTGATTGGACAAATAGTCCACGTAGGTAGACAGGCTGATGCTAGAGTTTCCAAAGAGACAATAGCTGCTTCTGCCATTCCACTAGGTATGCCTGTCACTAGTTTCTGATGCACCACCCACATGGTCGAATAAATGCATCCTATGGCTGGCCAGTTTCGAAACTCACGAATGGCTAATAGTATCATCGCAATTTTAGAACCCAGGCTTGGTATGGAGTTTGCCAAGCCCCGTGAAGCCACAAAAGCCGACATATCGGAAGCTGTTGAGAGCTTCGCCCACGCAGCGTCATACCTCGAGCAAGCCGGATTCTCTGGTGTTCAACTCCACGCCGCTCACGGGTTTCTGATATCTTCCTTTTTATCCCGATCCACAAACCATCGTACCGATGAATATGGAGGCGATTTATCGAACCGCATGCGCCTAATCATGGAAGTAGGAAAAGCTGTTAGAGAAAAGGTATCATCTAACTTTGCACTGGGAATAAAGATGAATAGTGTGGAGTTTCAGGAGCACGGCTTTACTCCAGATGAAGCAACATGTCTTTGCAAAGCCCTACAGGATGCTCACTTCGACTTTATCGAACTTACCGGAGGAACAGCCGAGGAGCTGGACTTTGAGGGCAAAGCTGAAAGCACGGTGGCCCGAGAAGGTTTCTTTCTTGAATTTGCCAAAGCTATAACACCTGTTCTCAACTCGACCAAATCTTACACCTCAGGGGGGTTCCATACTCTGGCAGGTATGGTCAATGCTCTTGGAACGGTTGACGGTGTCGGCTTAGCGCGCGCTGCTGCTCAAGAGCCGTCGTTGCCGAAAGATATTTTCGCGGGAACCGTTACTGGAGTCATTAGACCCATTGCACCTTTTGTCGAGAATTACCATTTGTCTGTTGCGCTTGCCGGTGGACAGCTCAAGCAAATAGCTGCGAATTGTGATCCTGTCGACAGCAGCGATGGTGAAGGGATTCAAGGCGTGCTGAAAAAGCTGGAAACCTGGACCACAACGCCTGTGACGGGTCGATCAGGATTTGGTTGGCCCAAACTAGATGTAGAGGCTTGAGATCGAGATAGCCCTTGAGGCTCAATATAGGTCACCTCACGATATCGATATAAGTATTTCGAGCATGATAAAATACCGGCCTATTTAGAGTTCGTCTTAACGCAATGGGTGTGGGGATTATAGTCCTTTCTGGTATGTTTATGGCTGTGTATAGAAGGTTCATGCTGCAACAGGTTGTACAGCATGTGTAGTCTTGGTGTTCTTGCAACTTGGCACAATAAGTCTTTGCAACATAAAACAGCTTGTGAAGTTCGATGGAGGTGTATGAGATGCCCCAGAGCTCCACAATTGCTAAGTTTGTGAATTTGTGGCACCCTCCACTGCTGTGTACTATTCTAACCATCCATGTTCGACGTGCAATATGCTGTCGTATCCTTCTATTATTTTATGAGATGTAGTAATCTAGAACCACAAGCAACCTTTCCGTAGTTACTTTAGAACAATACTCGCTGCCAGAGGATTAAACAAGCACTTAGCAGAAGTCGACTCTACTTACCCTAAAGATTCAACTTCTGTAAACTTTACAACTAACCACTTACATTATTTATTCACCTCTCACAATAAGGCTGCTGACTCTCAAGCACAGATAAGGAACCCAAATACCAGTCTCTATTATGATTTCAGCCTTAGTTAACCAGGCGTAGTGTCTTGGCAAAACATACAGAAACACTTCTTACCACTACAACGTATGAACACTATACCCTTGCCACAACCTTACAATTTTTGCGATTGGTTGTCTTCTCTGATTAGGCTAAGATATAAATACTCTTTTATTTATTTATTTAACTGAATGGTCGAGCCCTCCTACCAACAGCAGGTCGCTGGAATATATATATCTCTACCAAATTGTTTTGCAGCGCCAGTTTTAAAGGGAGAATGCTCTGAGTGAGCATTGGCCTTTTAATTCCAAGGTAGAAGTGTATCAAGATCGCAACAACAATAGCGAGAGCCTGTCTGTAAATCGCACCAAGAAGTTGCTGTTTGTCATAGTCATAAACAGTAGTCTTTATCAAAGTACCCTTTGCATCAGTCCACTCCAATTTGGTCAAGTCTATCGAATCGTAATCAGTACCCCGTATCTACAATTGATATGCAAGCTGAAGCTGGGTCATTCACAGGGACTTACCCTTGTTTCTCATTCGGGCGAAAATAGCCACCCAGAGCATAGCAATTGTGACGTTACTGGCAGTATAAATAGAGCGAACGACGTTGAGGACTTCTGGATTATCCAGCTCCAGGCGCTTTGAAACCTGAGCTGAGCAGATGATTATGATGATATTGACACTGAAGTAGATATAAGTCGACACTCTGAGTGTTGAAAATTACCACATAGGGATATTTGTACTGACATGTAGGCGCGAAACAGCCTTTGAATGGTCACCACGAGACGTGAGCTAAGAATCGTCATCGTAATATGCGTGCTGATTTGCTTGCAAAGGGCTGCGTTTATAATTTTCACGGCGAAGTAGCCATCACGTTTGGGTTTGAACTCGTCTTTATATATAATCTTTTGATTACAGACCTAGCCGAATGCTAAACTTGGTCATCTTGGCGTACTTTTCAGAGATTGCCTACAATCCCTGTCAGGCGAGATTTATGGCAAGTTTGCCGCAATCAATACTTTATTCTGATTATGTGATTGGAGGGAAACATTTCAATACGGAGTTTTCAAGCGGAGTAACTTGACTCCAGTTGACGGAGATGTGTATTGATGTAGCTGACTAACGGAGGTCGGGCCGAGGGGTCGGCTGATATACGAGGCACCTTCAACAACTCCATTTACCTGAGTTAGCTATACATGATATGGCATAACATATGGCTGGGATTAGTCCGCGTTGGAATGGAGATAGCTGAGCATCTCTAATTAATGGCTCGTCATCAGTATGTGGCAGCATCAATCTATGGCCTGTGTGGTTTGCCGCACCCGTAAAATCAGATGCGACCGACAACGACCCTCGTGTCAAAATTGTCGGCTCAACAGTACGCATTGCCAGTATTCATCCCCTGAGAAACGGATTAATCATGTCAAGTTGTTGTGAGTCTCGTGTCTTTTTTGTTTCGCCTAGTGGAATTCTAGAGATGAAGGCCTGATTTCTGTCTAACATGCAAAGATGTGAGAGCTTCGAGGTACTCGAGAACCGACTAGTCAACATCGAAACACACCTCTCGGCACTCTCATCGCAGTCTAACCAACGCATTTCAACATACTCCTCAGTGCTCGCTGAAAATGATTATCACCTTAGCTCCGCCAGCCCACCTGCAGGCACGTACTCAGTTCACGAATCCGGCGACTCATTTTACTCGGTAGACTATGAAATCAACCACCACAATCCTCGTTCTCTCTCAGGATTGTGTCATGAGTACCAAAAATGTCTCCTATACCAATTATCAAACCTGCACCCTCAAGTTTCAGCCTCGACCCTTTATCTGACGCTTCAAATTCTTCATGAGAAAGTCATCAGAGAGCAGCCTCCATGGTATGCTGTCGAAGTTGTTGCTATGGACCTACCATGCCGCCAAGATGTCGATGCTGCACTGGAGCGTTTATTCTTGGCTCAGAACTTTGCAACTGATATTTTTGTTCCGAGTAAGCTGGAGCGTCATATCAACCGCCTATACTCCGGAGTTCTACAGGCCTCAGACATTCCATGGATCGTATGCTTGAACGCCATGGTAGTTCTCCATGGTCCCACCGGTGTATCTATGTCCGGTTCTAACTCGCCTATGGATCGAGTTCTTGGCGCCATTCAAACATTCTCGAGGCGAGCAAACTTTGACTCTTGTCTTATCAATGTTCAGACTCTGGCCTTATTAGTAAGCAACTGCGATTGGGCCTGATACACGTCATACTGTCCGCTGACATCTTATTCAATAGAGCCATATCGCAGAGATATGTGCGTCGCCAACCATTACTGAGAAGCTGTTTTCAAGGGCGTGCATACTTGCCAAGAGACTATGCGTGCACCAAACTCATCATTCTGTTACAGGCGTTCACTCCGAAGAGGTTAATGAGCGGCGAAAGGTTCTGAGAAGTCTTTACATGAGAGATAAGCACGTCGCGATGGGGAGGGGATCTCAGGTTTGGCTTCCGAAAGCCAACGTGGATCTATCAGCACTGAATGATCAGCTCCAGTCCGATGAGCACCAGCCTCGAATGGAGCTAGCCATGATCCAGGACAAAATCTATCATCGCGCACAAAACTTGCTCTATGAGGAACAGTCGACACCAACAAAAAAGCGGATACCGTCGCACCTCGAGCTCGAACTCGACTGCTGGGCAACGAAGTACGACATCGTCAAGGATTCAACCCAGACGGTAGACTCGGATTGTCTCGCTTTATCATATATTGCCACGCGGCATTACATTGCATTAGAAGCTGGCTTACCGCTAGATCACGAAAGCAATATCAACACAAACATGGCATGTGACATTCTTTTGAGAGCCGTGAGCACTCAGCTCTTGAAATGTGGGTTCTCCTATCTCAATGAATCACGTGTCGAACGAAAAGTTCAAAACGTGGCCGACAGTGAAGTTGGACGCCAGGGTCACGCGGACATCATTGCATCCGTCCCATGTCTCCTAGGGTCAATGCCATTATCTACCATGTTCGCTTTGGCTGTGAGAGCTATAAACCAAAAATACATCCCGGGATGTAGTTCTTCCTATGGAGACGAGGAGAAGATATTGCTGGAAGCTTTGCGTGCACAGCTTCTCGCTGTTAGCATTCCTTCACCTTGGGATACATTCCCACGAAGGATATGCCGCATCATCAACGTACTCCTGGAGGTTATCAGTCAAGTCCATTCGCAGGTAGACTGGGGATGTCCGAGTACTCTGACAACAACTGCTGTCGACTTTCCTGGGATGGACTTGACCGATCAAGTCCTCTTCGACGCAAAGCCTCAGACCCCATTTACGCAGGATACCGCTTGTTATGGTCCTCTATGGTATAGCTAAACACTTCACTGGTCACATCAGAGTTTGATGATGTTGGGGAGCTTTGTTCTCCATAACATTAGAATGAATATGGTGTGGTCGATGCAGACACCACTTAATTAAAGATTATTATTTCGCTCCACCTGTTTGACAAGTCGCATACGAAGCAGTCGCAGCCAAACCCGTACACGTTACTTTTTGACGGGGGTCCGCAGACTATGTGTCGCTTTTAGAGAATTGACACTTCGTAGCGTCCCGATGATGGAAAGCCATGTGCTGGGCTTCGGACATGCAACAAATACAGGGCAAAGCATCACCACTTACGATTCAGGAAAGGACCAAGTCAAGTCAAAAGAGTATTCAATACTAGCTGTCCAAAACACTTTCCCCTAGACATCGACTTATGCTCTCGGGGTACGTTGTGCTGTGACCATATACATCTTCAGGGTCTCGGCTCGACCCAGCTTCCATGGGACCAAATTAGCCTCAACAGTATAGCCTTTAGCCTCCAGATGCTTCTTTGCAATTTCGAGCTGCCCATTGGAGTTCCATACTTCCATAACGATATTCTGGAACAAAGGTAGATGCTCATCGTCAATACCGTCGATAACGTCCAACTCCCCGCCTTCGACGTCAATCTTGAGGAGATCGACCTTGGCGAGATCTGTGCGATCTCGCAAGAAATCAGAAAGCCGCTTGACAGAGACCGGAGTTTCGCGTGCACCGTGACCCATTCTATCGGCAATTTCAGGGCTGACCTTTTCAGCGATGAAATCTAGCCAGTCTTTTTTCTCGTCGTTGCAAAGGGTCGCGTTAGATGGGGTGTTGGGAAAAAACGTCAGAGTCTTAGTTTCGTTCTTCGATCCGAGGGCACAGTCATAAAGCTCAACATCTGTGAGGCTGTGCAATTCAATGTTTTGCTTCATGATGCGGACATTTTCAGAAGCCGGCTCAAATGACATGACTTGTGCTTCCGGATAGTTCTTTTTCGCAAATAGAGTAAACAGTCCGATGTTGGCGCCAGCGTCGATGATCAAAGGCTTTTCAGGAAGTTTCACTGTATCATAGCATCTTTCCCTGAAGATCTCATCGTAAAGCCAGCGAGCTTCCTCGTCGCTCTGATGATAGAATGAGATTCCTTCAGGAGTGTGAAGTAACTGAGTTTGAACTGCCATGATATTTAAATTCTGAATGGCGAAGAAAGTAAAAAATGTATTGTTAAAAAAATGAATTAGAGTGCAGAGTGTTATGGTGATAGACAGCCATTGTTGGCGGCGGCGGACGTTTATAAAGATAGCACTAGCCTAACTTCTACTAACATCTATCTCCAAAAGCATTAGGTAAAACAGATACAGCAATATAGATAAAAAGAAAGTCCTGAAAAAACACAGTAAATAAGACTAAACCTTAACTATTTATAAGTCCGGCTTTATTAGGACGGATCCTCAGCCATCGGAGTGGAGTTTGAGAGTTCATAACTTAGAAATTATAAGTAAATTAAGTAATTGAGAATACAAATGTCAGATGAATTGCAATCATGCTGGCTAGTGACTTTGTGATAAACTTGGGAGTTTTACTACACAGGACAATTTACAATTAAGTTCTCTATGGTGATATAAGCTCCCAGCCACAAGTCTCAACTGCAAATAACACATCTGGCTCACAACTTAGACATCATACCAAAATGCCCGACCAATTGCTACAGCAAAATGCTGATATATGGTTTGTAATACTGAGTTAGCACTCATGCCAAACATAGCTCAAGCATCAGTAATTAGAGTTCTATAATAAACCTTAAACTAAACGTAAGGCATTAAATCTTAGTTTCTTCTGGTAAGATCGAAGGATCTATAAAACCATACCAGCCTTTCATGTTATCTGCCCTCCCCTCTGTGAGGCCCTCGATTCCGACCTTCAGGAAATACTCGTCTTCCAATATTTGCTTCCCAACAGGTCCATTTCTGATTTCATCAATGTCCCAGTTCGACCACACAAAACGCCCATGGAGGAACTCAGCCTCAGTGCTAGCGCACCAAACCGCCATACACCCTGGAAGATCTTCATGGTCGAACATGAAGCCCATATCTTCACGAAGGCCTATCCTCTTTCCAGGCTGCGTCAAAACTCCACCCGGATGAAAGCTGACAATTTGCATATCGCTCACTTTAGTGTCTTTCGCGGTCTGTTGAAGGAGAGCAAGCGAGGCGTTTTTGGTTAGACCATAGGTTGGCCTCTGGGGATTCATGGTGGACCACATGTATGCCGCAGCCGAGGATACATTTACCAGGAACTAGATATGGGCCATCAGCATATTTCTTCAAAGAAATATCTTATTCAGGGGCCTGACCTTCGCCTTTCCAGGAACTCCTCTTTGCTCTTGGTGATAGAAATGATGAGTCATATCCAATGTACTTCGAAGATTGTACTCGAAATCTCCCCAAACTTCATCGATGCCGCTTTCAAGAATAGGCCTCGCTTGGCCAAACGTGGCAGCATTAAGAATCATAACGTCAACGTAAATCTTGCTTCTATCCAAACTCTTCCATAGCTCTTCAGTTGATTTTGAATTGGCAATGTCGCAAATATGTCCATCCACAACAGTACTTTTACCAATAGACTTTGCAAGCTGACAGAGACAAACGACCGCGTCATTAACTTGGATTTCTCGTCGACCCAGGATCAGGACTCTGTGGGCGTCGGCTAACACGAAGGCGCGCGCAATTGCAAAGCCGATGCCACCATTTCCGCCAGTTACTAGGATCGTTCTCCCAGATTGACTCAGTTCAGGGCGAAAAGGGTCAATCGCCGGGTAGGGTTTTTTGTGAAAGGCCTTGAGGGAGGGAAGGCTCATAATGTATAGGCTTGCCTATTTCATTCAGGTATGATAACAGCGTTTGCCGAGTCTAGTCCAATAACACCAGATGACTACAATGGAATGAACCCCTTGATGGATGTTGGGGCGACCACTTTCTGGATGAATGGAAAGCACTAGCCACTGATCAGCGCTCCCTTAGTGATGGCGATTAAGCTCACTTGATGCAAGAGACAGCGGTGACCCTGATTCATGACACGATATATAACTCCGGCAAACTCATCAAGAACCCAGCTTACGATAACGACTATATGCACGCCACTGAGGTAATTGGTCATTTACTCCGCTCCGGATTATCTTTGTAACCAGCAGCCCACAAGCTTCCGAGGTTTAGAGTTATGGGCTAGCATCGCGTGCCAATGACTGATTTTGGCATAGCCTACGCATCCAAGTCTTCTAGGATGTTTAACATTTGTAGAGCTGTGCAAAGACTGTTTTTATATTTCTGAGTATAATTCTTCATTATTATTGTTTAGCAGGAGTACTACCCAAGTGATCTTTTCTACTCACCCCTCCATTATCACAATACAACTTCTAGCTTCAGAGTTTATTCGTTCTTACGCTACTACCTCTCCATACGCTCAGTCACAATACTGTAACACTATGTCCTTACTCCTGATCGCGGGTGTGACAGGTGCGCTCGGCCAACGCCTGGCCAGGGCTGCACTTGATGACGGATTGCGAGTCCGAGGCTTGGGTCGTAACCCAGGCAAACTGAGTCCAGATCTGGCAGAAAAACTGGAGTCTTTCGTTCAAAGTGAGAACTATTATGATACGAGAGCGATTGAGAGAGCTGTCAAATCAGTGGATGCCATCATTTGCGCGTATCAAGCTGATCCCGTCTTGAACCTCGACGGCTGTCTGCTCCTACTTCGTGCCGCCGAGAGAGCAGGCATTAAAATCTTTGTGGCTCCAACGTGGAATAGCAATTGGACGAGGATTAATTTCGGCGACTTCGAACTATACAATAGCGTCTTGGCATTTGCCGATCATGCGGCGGCCACAAGCTCAATTAAGCCAGTGTATATCATTACGGGCTTCTTTGCAGACTACCTCCTTCTACCTGGTATGGGGCCTTTCGAGTCGAATGGACAGTTGGCCAAATTACATTATTGGGGAGACTTGCACGAGAAAAAGATTCCCTGGACACCGATGGATGATGCCGCTGTCTGGACTATTGAGCTTCTGAAGCGGCCGGACGTGGTGGCTGGTCAAGGCGGCATCTACCAGTTCCAGTCCGGTGTTGATACCTTTGAGGAACTTGCAAGGAAATACGAAAAGATTACAAACGTTCATGTAGAGTTGGTAAGGGATGGGAGCGCTGAAGACCTGAAAAACTCACTTGCGGTGGCCAAGAGAACTGAAGGCAGAGCAGGATGGCAAAGCCGCATGTGGCTAGCCTGGTGCGATATTGCTATTCAGGGCAAATGGGAGTTACAAGACCCAATTGCTATGGAGGCTAGCTCAACTACTTTTGAGCAGCTTTTGAGCAAGCGCAATAGTTATTAGATTGCGTAAAGTAGCAGGCACCAAATGTGTGTATTGAAGACACTAAGGTTTTCACATGAGAATAAGACCTCGCTCTGGTCTTCTTGAAATAACACAATGGCAAACTCGACACATTCTATCTATTCTGATAGTTAACTTAGCTTGGTTTATGTTACCGAGAAGGTATCTAGTTACAGGATGTAAATGTTAGATATAGATTTTATGGAAGCTAGGTAATTAGAAATTAAACATTCTTATTAATTCCGTCATGTGCGTGTAAATTTTCACTGTATGCACTTCATAGACACCGGACAGATGCGCCATTACCAGCTATAGCTTATTATTTACAAGACACTAAACATCGAATATGCTCTTCTAAAGAAAGAACAGAGTAGGAATTCTAAAATATCCAAGTTAGTATATTTTTCATTTAACATTGCGGTTTGTCGCACCCTAGAGAAGTAATTTGATAGACTTCAGAGATGTTCCTTAGGATTGAGACTTTTTGAAAGGAATGTCTCTTTCCCACGTCTGCCGTGTGTGCCTTGTCTGGGTTCTCTGGAGTTTGAACTCGATCACGCAATCGTCGTTGTTTCCATAAAGACTTAAGGCGGGTCTTCATGATAGGGATGCAGGTCATGATTTTCAACCGCTCTGAATGATAAAGAATAAATAATGATAATGGATGGAATTTGAGTGGTCGTGTATGTGAAACCTTTTGTCAAATCTTTATAAACTGTAGCTCGACAAGCGACATGAATGACTAATACCTGCAGTGAGTGGCCACGGTAATTCCGATAAAGTTTGTCCGTGAAATTAACTAGGCGGTTGTGCAAGATACGCCTTCGGAGTAAAGTATAATAAAAAGATAAAACTTATCTCAGAACTGTTACCTACCCTATAAGTATACTTATGTAGAGAAGAGTGATAGGAACCAACTCTCCCCTGTAAAAATTCTTTCTTGGCACGCACTGTTAGTGCGCTGTTAGGAGCGGGATTTTCTACAGGCAACTCAGCCACACAAAACTGCGGGGATGCCATCGGCTCCCTAACAGCAGCTTTCAGAGAAGGAATTTTGGAGAGTTCGCCTTCTCTGACAACAACTTTGTCGGATCTAATGGCGGCACCTCAGAACCAGAACGCCTTAGATATCGGAGGACGATGCCCATGGCATCGGTAGCGACATCCTCCTGATCAACGACGCCGATTGCGATGGGTTTTTCTCCTTTGAAGGCAAGCCGCACCGCCGGCCTCTGATCCCTTCCCAAGGTTTTTCCCTGCCGCCACGACAGTCGACTACGAGCTACAACTTGGTTACTGGAGATTGTGGACTGCGTCAGCAGATGTAGCGATGCGTGAGAGAATTCTGGTCGGTGGAAAAATTTGGCAGACTGCCCCCGAACCCGCTGACGGGTGACGGGCTTGACAACAGCGCTTTTTGTGCCTTGGTATGCTGGATAGTGAAGGAAGCAGGGTGTCCTGTACCTAGCTAGCTCAGCACGTCTTTTGCTCCAGTAGGAGATTTGGCTTCGTTACAGCCACCCAGACGAAAAATACACATAACATAACATAACATAACATAACATAACATGAGTGATAGGAACCCCCCAGGCTTTCTCTTCTAATGCTTAATATTATACTTAGTACTAACAGCCTGCTCTATTCTTAACAAATATATGGCCTTGTAAAACTGCTGGCAGATAAACGAGATAAACAATTGTTATTAGGATTAAGTTAGCTTTATTGTCATAAACAGAATCCTTTCTACGCAGAACTTAGTCTGTAAACCCAAGCCTATTAAAATATAAAATTTTCCAGAGGCAACCTAATAAACAGCAATCTTATAGGTAGAATTGGCAATAGAACCATATACTACTCATTGAGAAACCCCATCTGCTTCCAGCTCGCGATGTATCTCCTGGCAATCTCCGCACTAACAGGGCCCTGAGTAGCCAGGGTATGAGAGTGTCCCTTAGACTGTTTAGTATCCAAAACTAACCCTCCGCAAGACATTCGTTCAAAATTAGAATCTAGGAAATCGATAAGCCGCGCAGCTGGGTTCCATGTATCAGCTGGAAGCGGAGAGTTTCGGACCAGCTTGACCCATCGGCTGAAAGGTACAAGGCGTTGGAGTGGGATGCCGAGGGCATCAGCCAGGACTCGTGACATGACAGCCCAAGGCTGGCCAACGGGGTTATCGATGTGATAAACTGGATACGATTCTGGAGGATTGCTGACCCCGATGGATAAGAGATCTGTCATGGTGTTGGCCACAGAATCAACAGGAACCCATTGCAAGATGCCATCAAAGTCTGGCCACGCGCGAAGTGTCTGAGCTGACTTGACGAGGAATGCAAAATGCTCGATAGGGTTCCAGAAGCCGCTCGTGCTTGAGCCGGCGATCTGGCCTGGACGAACCACCATGGTGCGGAAAATATCTTGATGCTTGTGCAGTGTCTCATCTAGAAGACGCTCGCACGCCCATTTAGCCTCACAATACCCGATGGGGAGTACAGCATCGATTGAGACACGTTGTTCGGGAACTCTACTCGAGTCGAAATGGCCGACAACGCCGATAGATGACACAAATTGGAACGTGATGCGAGGAGCGCCTTCACGACCGGCCATGGCTAGCGAAAGATCCAAGAGGCGGCGTAGGGACTGGAACTGAGGCTCAAAGGCCTTCACCGGGCGCGTTCCGCTCATGGGCCATGCGTTGTGTACGATGTGCGTACCGTTCTGCACTAGCCACTCATAGTCTGACGAGGACAAGCCAAGGTGGAGGCTCGAGGTGTCTGCTTCCAAGATCCGCAACTTGGACCGTTGAGTTGATGACAGCACGATGCCGCGAGACGAGAATGCCTCGTATTGTCGCTCTTGTGCTGGAAGTCTGCTCCTGCGGTTGATGCAAACTACCGTCTTCACTCCGTCGTGACTGGCGAGGCTGCTTGCTAAGTGCGATCCGAGGCTGCCGGTGGCGCCAGTCAAAATGACTACAGCCTTCTTATCTGTATCCACGCTGCGGTTGATGCGTTTAACTTGGTCAGGTACCACAAAGTCCGCGGCGTACTTTGTCACAAAGCCCTCTACTTCGGCCTGCCTAGTCCTCGCTTGCTGCTCAATCGCCTGTCCAGCGACTGTTATCTCTTTGTTCAGGCTTGACTTGGGCAATCTCGTCTGAGGGGTTCCCGACGCAAGTGCAATGATGACCTTCTGAAATGTATTTTCAGGAAGTTCTCCATCAGTCCAGTCAACATGACCGTACCCAGCACTGTGAAGGTCACGTTCCCAGTCCTCTGCTGTAATAATGGCATGTTTGCGGCCGTCATCAAAAAGCCACCAGCCTTCCAGAAGTCCAAAGATGACATCAACAAATGGAACAGACTCGGTCATCTCCAGCATCATGAGAAATCCATCAGAGCGCAGCGCAGATCGGAGGTTGGCGGTGGAAGTGACTAGGTTTCTTGTTGCGTGGACAGCGTTGCTACCGATAATTATATGCTGGCCTTTGAGCTTTTCAGCTGGTGGCTTCTCGATGTCGTGGACAGCAAATCGCATGAACGGGTACAGCTTTCCGAACTTGCGCCTCGCATTGGCTACCATTGAGCCCGAGATGTCGGTAAAGGTGTATTCGACTGGGATTCGGAGCTTTTCGAGAACTGGGGCTAATATATGAGTAGTCCCCCCAGTCCCAGCACCAACTTCGAGTATTTTGAGGATCTGATCAGGCTGACTGTAGCGGAATTTCTCGACGAGATTTTCTATCACAAGTCGCATGTGATTGTAGTTCATTCGATTGAATGTGTGATCGCAGTAGAGTGCCTGCACCAGTTCGCGGCCTTCCGTGGTCCCAAAGATGACACGCAAGCCATCCAACTTTCCGTCGAGGACACCCGCCAGCTGAGTTCCAGCGTAGTAAGTCAGCTTATTAGCTACGACGAACTCTGGGTAACTAGCTAGCTGCTCTTCCAGAATCTGTAGGCTTGTCTTGCGGGGGGTGGGGACCCTGGTGCGGGTGCATTGCCCGGTCACCTCATCGATATCAATCAGACGTGCGTCTTCGTGGAGGAATCTATAGATAAACTCGACTAGTCTTCCGTGAGCTGGCTGGAACGGTATGAGATTGAGCAACTGTCCTGCCGAGGCACTGCGTAGTGATACGCCCAGCTCTTCGAACGCTTCGACGACGAGCGCAACGCAGAGACGACTGGAGCCAGCGAGCACTTCGCGATCAATGTTGTCGACCTTGAAATCCTGCAGGTGCTGGTCACAAAGGGCCTTGACTTTTCCAAAGGACTCCAGAATATCAGATTGTGAGAGCTCCAGTCTACTCACTGCTGGTGGCGCATCTGCAGACGACGTGATTTTGTTTGGGGGGTGTTCCACACTGGGCTCTGGTGGTGTAACAGGTGTTGTCACGCCGTTATTCCTGTTGGACTTGAAAGAGCTGTCGGAAGAGATATCTGTAGAGTCGCTACGGCTGTCTGCGCTCAACGTCGTAGCTCCCTCTTCGATTGGACCATAAAGCGCCGTTGATATGCAAATGACGAACTTACGAAGGCTTGTAGCTTCCATCAACTCGGCCTGATCCAAGGTACACTTGAAAACAACTTGGACCTCACGGGCAATCTCCATACCCATGAGCGAGTCGATGCCAAAATCTGCCATTTCTGCATCCAGCGTGATATCCTCAGCATCTATGCCAGCGACATTCGCCACCAAGTTCTTTACATCCTCGGTGATATCAGGACGACTTGTGCCCTTGGGCTTAGCTAGCTCGTCTTGACGGGTGGTGCTGGTATCAGTTCCCGTCGACTCCGAGGATGGGGCTGGAGCAAGTGATGGGATCGGAGCGGACAAAGGCTCATTAGTAGAGGGCTTCGTTTTCAGTGCAGCTGGATTAGTCGTCAATCGCGTCAACATTCGACGCATTGAGGCTTTCGCAACGCGAGCATACTGGATCCCCAACATGACCTCACGCAGCGTTCCGGTTGAGGCGTTGAAGATAAGTAAATCTGACAAATACAGCTTCTCAGACTGCTGAGTGTGCCGAGCAAACACATGCCAACTCTCCTGGATCATATCTGTCGATTTAACGACTTGCGGCGACCGCATGGATAGTTCGCAGCCCGTTGCAATGAACATGTCAGCGGAATCACAATCAGTCATGCAGTTGGCCCAGATGCCACCAACTTGACTGAACGAGTCGCTGAGCGGAACATCAAGCCATGTCTTGGCTGAAGGCTTCTTGAAGACATGCCCGACACATTCGTTACCCCTGGCGATAATTGCCCTAACACCACGGTACATCTCGCCGTAGTCAACGACGTCGCTGAAGGTGCGATATATGTTACGGCCCGTCAAGATGTCCCCATGTCCTTCAGGGTCCCCACCCAGGCCTGATTCGAGCATCTTGGTGCAAGTTTTGTGGTTGACTAATCGCTCGAAACGTGAGAATTCTGCCTGGTAGCTCTTGTCGGCTGGATCTCTGATCTGTATCTCGGCTTCGACATGTGTCTCGACCTGATCTCGTGTGGGCTCATGGCTGTAAATTCGCCACAACCACTGGTCAGCCTGGTGACCGTGAGGTTCGAATGCAAGATAGGTGGCTAAAGACGGATCAACGCACAGGGGCGAGTGATTGACCATGTTGCTAATCACAGGCAGAAGACCTCGCTCCTCCCATTCAGGATTGAGACTGGTCAGGGCCTCGATAGCCATGTCTACCATGAGAGTAGCAGGGCAGATTGGTGCAGTTTGAGCAATGACATGGCCTGAGATGAAGCTTTTGTACTCATCCGATTCTGTATGGATCCGGAACCGAGGATTATCACCTTGACCGGAAACAAGCGTCCAAAGGCCTCTGTCTTTATTAGACACTCTGTGATCAGCGAGCGCCTGGGACGTGGATGGCTCAAGGGCCTTTGCAGCTGCCTTGACAGCCTCAAGAGGAGACTTGAGTTCCAACCAGTGCCGTGATTTGTCAAACTGATATGGTGGCAAGATAGCGACCGAGAATTCATTCACTTGTGCCGGATGGTGCATCCAAAATGATGTATTCAACCCTTCATTCCACAAGGACAGTGTTGCGTCAGTCAAGTTTTCGAGTCCCCGATCGGTGGTAATATTCATGGCCTGGAAATACCCGGATTTGGAGCTTGCCTGGCCGACCAGGGCACGATTGGCCATCATGGTGATGGTGGAGCTTGAACCAGCCTCGAGGAAGATGGCGGAGGGATAGTCCTGGGCAAGCCTCTGAATAGCATGATTGAAATAGACGGGATCTCTCATATGTTCAGCCACAAACCTGGCCTCTAACTTGGAAGTGGACCTGGTACGAGTGGCACGCTCAAGTTGGATCTTGGACTCCTTGAATGTCAATTCCTTGCCGACATTCTCCAGTTCCAACGTGAGATGATCCACCAGGCTTGAGTGGAAGGCATTTGTGACATTTAGGATTTTTGACCTGATGGAAGAGAATTTAATATCTTTCGCGATAGTCTCGGCGACCCTCTCGATAGCCCTGGTGGATCCTGCAAGGGTAAAGCTCCGGGGTCCGTTGTAGCATGCTATCTCGGCCACATGCGTATGATCTCCTGATTGGTTTGACTCGGCCAACAGCTCAAGGACTTGAGATTCTTCGGCTTCAACGGCCATCATAGCACCGGGATCAGCGCCCCAGCTATCCTTGACAAGACGTGCACGACTGGAAACAAGCTTGATTGCGTCCGGTAGATCAAGAGCGCCTGACACGCAAAGCCCCGTGATCTCGCCAAAACTATGGCCCACGAGCGCAACAACCTTGGTAGAAACACCCGAGTCGAGCCAAGCCATTGCACAAGCGTACTGTAAGGCGAACAGGATCATTTGAAGATCGACCGTGTCTTGAGGAGTGCGCATGAATATGTTGGGGTATATGGTACCGAGACCAAGCGACTTCATGGTCATGTCGCATTGGTCGAGGTAGTGGCGTAAAACTGCCACAGACTCATAGACGGCCCGGTCAAGGCCGACGTAAGTTGATACCTGACCTCCAAAGCAAAGGATGACCGGACGTTCCGGCTGTGAACTGACTGCATGTGCGGCTACTTTATCCGACGTGACAGCGATTTCAGAAAGCATATGTTTAAGATCAGTGACCGACCGACACTTGAACAAGAGCCGACGTCCAAGGGCCGGGTTAAACTGCCTATTGACGTTGATGGCAATACTACCAAGGTCAAGGTCGGGCTGTTCTTCGAGAGTTGAGACAAGCTTGGCGCAGAATGCGGCAATTGCGCGGTCATCGTGACCAGAGATTCGGAAGGGGGTCGTGCCAGGGCTTATGGCTTTACTCTGTGAGACTCCAAACGCTTGGGATCTTGGAGCCTGTATCACCACCATTGAGGCATTGGAACCGCTCGCTCCGTAGTTGTTGATGAGGGCTGCTTTGAACTCGTCGCTCCACTCCCTCAAGCTTGTAACAACTTCCATATAATCAGAAGGTGTCACTGTTATGTGTGAGCTCATTTTGGAAAAGCTAGCTTGTGAGGGAATGTAATTTCCTTGCATCATAACGAGAACTTTGATCAAGGATACAACTCCCGAAGCACCCTCGGTGTGGCCAATGTGCCCTTTGACTGATCCTATAGGAAGGGCAGTGTCACGATTCGCGCCACCAATGGCAAGACGAATACTGTCGTACTCGGCGGGGTCACCAACAGGCGTGCCTGTGCCGTGGGCTTCAACGAGGGAGATGTCACTCGGCTTCAGCTTCGCTTTGCTAATGACGTCCTTGAAAAGCTGGGACAGAGATGGCGAATTGGGTACGAACAACGGGGTGCAGTTCTGGTTCTGATACACAGCAGTGCTCGCAATGCAGCCGAAGATGGGATTGCCATCAGCGAGAGCATCTGATAGTCTCTTGAGGAACACGCACGCGATACCCTCAGCGCGGCAATAACCGTCTGCTGCATCATCGAACGGCTTGCACTGTCCGCTAGGGCTCAGAAAACTTGCACCAGCGAGGTTTTGGAACCAGAGAAAGTTGGTCATGGTGGCGACGCCGCCGGCCAAAGCAGCCGAGCACTCCCCGGAAAGCAGGTTGTTGCAGGCCGTATGAATCGCAACAGCAGATGCTGAGCAAGCCGTGTCGAATGTCATTGACGGGCCTGTCCATCCAAAATAATGGGAGACTTTGCCCGGAATAAAACTTTTCAAGTTGCCCGTGGCCGTGAATGCGTTGGCCGGGTGGCATGCGACGTGATGCTCGTAATCACCAGCACATGCTCCCAGATAGACTCCAACGTGTTTCTTGTCTCGGCTTCCTTTTTCGCCCTTGACATTTTCAGGCTCAGTGAAGTAGCCTGACTGCTCAACGGCTTGGTAGGCGGCTTGTAGGAACAGCCGTTGCTGGGGATCCATGGTAGCCGATTCTCGAGGGCTCCGCTTGAAGAACTTGTGGTCGAAAGCATCGGCGTCTCGAATAAAGTTCCCAAACCACTTTCGTGATGGGTTTTTATCCCCCTCGCGGTAAAGAGTGTCAAACATGAAGCGGTCGGGTCCAATCACCTCATGCTGTGATTCTCCTGTGCGCAGCATCTGAGAGAATTCTTGCACGTCATCGGCCCCGGCAACTTTAATTGCCATGCCAACGACAGCGATGGGCTCAGTAGCGCGAGCCATAGCGATAGGTCTTGATGCAAAATTTGTGTGTGTCTTACTGGAAACAAAATGGGGGTTCCGATAGCTCTATCAAGCTGGAGCAAGTACAATGGTAAGATAAAGGTTACATCAACACCCAAAGCCAGTCCTCATGAGTCTTTCTATTAATATCTTGTTTAGTTCGTGTAATTCTTGCTTGCAATTCTACTCCATTTAGCTATCACTGTATCCGAAGAACCGGAGAATTGTAGAATCGTCAAAGAACTACCTATACTCCGACCGCCAATTTTGTTCCGCGTTATTTAAGATTTATCAACAATTATGCCGGGCGAATTATAACTCTATACGGCCCAACATAAAAAGTCCGCCGTCCCTGCAGAACTGCCGAAAACTAAGTTTATGCCATTTATCACTTTCATCCCCGTACTGTCTCAGTAGCCCCGGATTTAGTATACTCAGATTCGTTGCCAAAAACGGTTTTACTTGCTAAGTCTCAGTTTAAGAGTCTTCCACAAGATTTTATCTCGGCTTGAATCGGGACAAGGAATCCCAATCAACTTGGCTCGAGTTACCAGGGGGTTTGGTTTCTATAAAATGTGATGAATTTTGAGACAATTCTAAATAACAATTGTCACTCAGAAATGATAGACAATTGAGAATTTGATAATAGAATTGAACTTCAACATAATGTCCTGACTCGTCTCGCTTCTCAAAAATGGTCTGTTCAAGAGGCGCTCGCTACCGTAGACTCGGATTCCTTGCCATCCAAGAACCTAAGGAACGAATGCCCTGTGTCAGCCACCATGTCGTCGACATTAAAATCCCAAATCTTTCCCTGGTGTCTTTCCAGCTCAACTTGACATTTCAGAGCATCCCGACCCGTCGATTTGTTCATCCATTGATAAAGGTCTCCAATATCCCGAGAACCCTGAACAAGCCACTGGGATCTCTCACGTCGCACAGCATTGTATGCGGAGAATGCAGCAGACACAACCTGAGCCTTGGCATGCACGGCCTCTTCTTCAACAGTGTCCGTGGCTAGATCCAACGCCACCGCCAAGACGAGAGCATCCTCGACACCCATACATGCACCGGCGCCAAGAAAAGGGGTACTAGCATGAGCGGCATCTCCGGCAATGCAAATACGGCCTTTTGCGTATGTTGATGCTGGATGGTCGGCGGTGTCAAATAAGGCCCATTTGGTAAGGTTATCTGGCAGCGACTTTACCATTTCTTGAATAGAAGGGCTCCAATCAGAGATGTAGCGTCTTATCTCATCTTTCTCAGCTGGGGCTGTCATTTTCTCATTAGTCCATGAGTTGGGTTCGTGAACAAACATGGCAATATTGGATAACGTCCATTGGGCCACCTATCAAGCGATTAGCGCCTCTACAGAAAGCCTTGAGGTGTGACATGACTCACAGGGTATGAAACAATAACTGCGTTTGGTCCCATGTGTGTGCATTGATTCATTGCTTTGTCATGACCAAATGCGGCAATAGCGTTTTTAATAGGAATAAGTGCGCGGTAGGCAACTTTGTGGGCGAAATGCGGGTGCGAAGCCGGGTTTTCCCGTCCCAGTAACAATTCCCTTGTTTTTGAATGAACGCCATCACAACCAATCACTAGTTCAAGTTAATTATCATATCCCTCAAGCACGTAATCAGAGGGATAATACTCACCACCGTCGACTTCAGCAAAACTGTCGTCGGTAAATGTGAGAGTTACTTTATTGTCACTCTCATTCAAATCCCTCAACTTCTTCCCGAACTTAATGCATCCTTCCGGCAGCAACTCTGCCATCTCACGCAATAGATGAGACCTAAGACATCCTTGATAGTCTAGGTCCCGTGCTGATAGTTCAAAAAGCAGCGAGTCTTGTGATTCGGCTGCTTCTCTACTGGTAGGGTTAAATCCATCCCAATAGCGGTTTTTGGGATGACGATTAACTTCCCCAATTCGTTCCAGGGCTTCCAGCAGCCGAGGATCCAGGCGTCTCATACACTCTCGCGCTACACCAGTGAATGCGAAACCAGCGCTCACCTCGGTAAGTTCCTGAGCCTGCTCGAAGACAGTCACACGTATGCCACGCCTCGAGAGGCCTATTCCTACCATGAGTCCGACGATGCCTCCTCCAATGACACCGATTTCGAGTACCCTGCTAGGGATGCCATCATGCTTTCCAGATCGCTGCTTAGCATCCATCGTATTGGAAGCTGTTGTGCACCGGGTTGCAAAAGATTTAGTCGAGTTGTGAATTGCAGAGTATGGGATCTCCGACAGCATATTCAGAAAGCGTGGAGGTGTCGATAATGACGAGTATGAGTTTCCGTGATAGTACAGAAGGGGGAAAAAAGAGGCCGAGGCAATATAATTTGTATTTTAAATTTTAAACATAATCTTGATATTGAGCTACATAACGGGGGGGCGGCGTGGTCCACATACGTTTCGCTGCCTACACGTCAGCACTTAGTTCTTAGGTCCCAGGAGTATAATTTCGGAGTTTTGAAGTCCTTTCCTAATTATATTATATACAAATTAGAACGTCTGCGTGGGCTGTCAGATGATTCATCCATCCAGTTCTCTTACAAATGCATTATACCTATCTAATGAAACCATGAAGAAAACAGTTCTCATCACAGGCTGTAGCGCTGGGGGCCTTGGCTATGCTTTGGCTAGGGAGTTCCACAATCTTGGTTTCCATGTCATCGCTACCGCTCGTGACATCACAAAAATTGGTCCCTTGAAAGACGAAGCTAGCGTCGACATCCTACCTTTAGACGTCACTTCAGCTGATTCAATCTCATCTTGTTTCAAGAACGTTCAAGAAATAACTAACGGGAAATTAGACCTCCTGGTCAACAATGCTGGCGGCGCTATATTCGGTCCCCTGGTGCACCAAGATATCGAAAGGGCCAAAGCCTTATATGATGTGAATGTTTGGGGTTCTCTAAAAGTCACTCAAGCATTTGCACCGTTATTGATAAACACGCGAGGAGTGATTCTAAATATCTCGTCTATGGCAGGTGCTGTTCCCCTAGCATGGCAAGGTGAGTTAATTCACAGCTTTTTCTTTCCGCCGCTAAGTTTATTACACATAGGCATTTACAACAGCTCCAAAGCAGCTCTGACCTTTTTATCTGAGACTCTCAAGATTGAGCTAGAGCCCCTCGGCGTACGAGTAGTAACAGCTATGGTCGGGGCTATGAATACTCAGATATACGCTGGTAGCGACGTGGTGTTGCCTGCTGGTTCCTGGTACAAACCTATCGAGGAAACCATCAGACAGCAGGCTAAGGGTGTGATGCAAATGCCCAATAATGAGGCTGTAGAGGTTACAGCACGATCTATCGTTGGGGATACTCTGAGCGGACGGAGAGGGAAAATTTGGCGCGGTGGTGAGGCTGGGATAGCAAGCATTGGGTCATGGCTTTTTCCAACCTGGCTTGTTGAGTCTATTCTCCACAGGCATAGGGGATTATCTATTCTTAGAGATATTCATAGAAACAAGCCGTGAAATATACTTCTATACTAGACTGATAAACGTAGTGTTGACAGGGTGTACTTGGATGTTGGGTAAATACTACCTCCCTGTGAGCTTGTATCTGGCTGCCTAAACCTACTCTATTAAGTTATAGGTTAGGTTAGTATTAATCTATACTTTCACATCTGAGAATGCCTAGTATCCTGCAAAGCTTTACTTGAAACAGGAATAGAAAGTGCTTGGGCGAATATGCCAGTACCTACTTTAATCTATCTTATTTTAATTCAGGGTCGCCTTATATATGCCTAACTCCGAGGCTTCTTTTTAGCTTTCTAAATGCCTCCAGCGCCCAGTCGGGGATTTAAAATCACTCATTCACATTTATTACAACCAGCATACAGCCATAAAGCTATAGAACTTGGAAGTAAGATAAAATAGCTAGGTAACTATATCAAGTCTTAAAAGTTTAAACAATTTTACATAAACAGCAATATAATAAAAACATAAATTTCCCAAGCTTACATAGGGAACATATACTTATTATTCTACGCCATACTAGAAATGTAAGTATGGAGT
>JABSSZ010000578.1:0-25369 GCA_013755755.1 Fusarium sp. NRRL 25184 | reverse complement strand
TCCCTCACCCCCCATCGATACACTCACTTCTCCAAAGGATGCTATCTTGGGCCTCTTGACGCTATCACAGCGCGGGAAACCTGACCTTGTCCTGCTCAATGAACCCCATCCCAAGGAACACTGCGATCTTCGCTTGAACAAGCTTTCTGTTTCATACTGGACACGTGTACCAATAAGCAACAGATCTGCGTCAATGCTGATCTCCGCATTTCTCGAGACAGATAACTCTTCTATTGGGTTCATCGACAAAGACTTGTTCCTTACGGATCTGGTACAGCATAACCCGACATTCTGCTCTGCTTTTCTCGTCAGTTCAATACTTTACCTCGCTTGCGTAAGTATCCTCTAGTCCCCTTGTTCCTCCTCGCTAACACATAAGTAGTTTGCTTACGCAGCATCTGATGATAGAGCAGCTACTCTCGCACACAGCTTCTTTGACGACTCAGAGCGACTATATCGTGCGCAAAGGTTATCTGACAGCCTGACAACCCTAGCAGCCATCAACATTTTTAGCTTAGGGTGCTTCTCTCACGGAAACGATAACTTGGGCCAGGATCTCCTCTTATCAGGACGTCAGATGGGGAACCGGATGGATCTTTATGGTCTTGATCCTACTGGCCCAGAGGCGAGGGGGTTTCAGGAGCTATCCTCTAGCCATCCAATGCCACAGGCCTCGTGGGGGACTTTCGATTGGTTGACGTATGTGAACTCGAATTTTACTTCATGATTTCATCTCAAGCTCCTCTTAAGAATGCACTGCTGAGTATGCAAAGTTCATATCAACAACCTTGAGCACTTCAAGCAGGAACTTCACCACGTGCATGTGGACTACGTGTTTGAAAATCTAAGTTTTCTGAACCATCCCGTGCAGGCTATAAAGCCAGACGATGTTCCAGCGAAATTCAATTCCGTCCTTCACCATTATTCTCTCTGACATACTTCCTTGATCAAACCCCCATCAGCTACCACTACATCAATGCCATGGAATCCCCTCCAGATACAACAGCCTTGCCTATCCCTTCATCACACACAAGTCTACCTTTCGACGTCGAGTTCAGTATAGTCAACGATCTAATAGAGCTCTACAAGAGCGCCCAACACCCCAGCAAGCGCCTGGCACCCTTGGCCACTGTCTCCAGGACCTGGCAACGCGTGGTGGAGCAGCATACCTTTCAGGTCCTCATACTAACTGTGCCTGACCTTACCGTCTTCCAAAGGTATGTCCGCTCAGAGCGGCTACCCTTAGTCAAATCCATCATCCTCAGAGTCAGTGGAGGTCTCACCGGGGCCAGGTCCCCCGACTGGACTATCTTGCCAGATCTTTTCTCTGACGTGATTACGTCTACTACCGCTATTGAGTCTATACACATAGAGAAATGGGGGAGTGGATTTGGCATCTGCAGTAATCGTGGTATGTGAGTCCCTTCTCAACTCTTAGTTTTCTTTATGCCAACACCTGATAGCTTTCTCGACACGGATTACGTTACAACCTTCAGTGAAACAACTTTCCTACTTCCATGGCGTTAGTCTGTACCCCGAAATGAATCTCACATCACCTAATACAGAGCTACTGGACTACATTTCACGAGCCGCGGACCATCTAGAACATATCGCCGTGTCTTATGCTATCAGCGCAAGCGACTTCTTTGATTACTGCAGAGAAGTGGAAGTAGAGTTTAAGCAGCTCAAAACCCTGGCACTGACCTATCGCTTCACGGGAATCCCTAAGGATGGGCTCCTGAGGACTGCTGCAGAAGCCACCAAGAGAATGCCCGCGCTCGAGATGCTGGAGATATGGGAGTACGAGAAACCAAGACTTGGAGGTGCATTATCCGGACAGGGAGCTCATATCTTCGGCTACAAGAAGCTCGGCCCGGGTTGGGGTCGGATTACCTGGACGAGCGGCGGAAGCCATAAGCTCCCTACATGCGTGCGCAACGCCTGGAAGAATGTCTTGACTGGTGGCCAGAGCCGCGCACTTGAGGCCAGGCATGACTATTTGCCTCAGGGTCTTAGGACGAAGTTTACGAAAATTTTCCCGCATTTGATGCTAAAAGAGCAGATCCTGCGTGATGTCACGAGGCAAAAGGTCTCGATACTCGACTGGTGATCCAGATGTCTTGTTTGCTGGCAGCTTAGTTCTGTATGACAGTCACAGGCTTTCAACCATAGACCTCAGCTGCAAATTACAAATTTAGCTCACATTTTTGACATCGTGCCACATTAAGGTCACAAAATCAGATTGATTTTTTCTCTCTCGGCGCATTAGAGGTCTGTGGCCAAGATCTTATTAGTTATCATCACCATAAAGCTTTGCTGATAAAACCTTGTTTTCTGACTCATTGCCCCCCTCAAGGAAACTAAGTTCTGTATGGTGATGATAGACTCTCAGCCACAGGTCTTTATGGCTCATCTCCCCTCAAGGAAAGATATTATGACACGTGTACCTGAGTCAATCAGAGCTATTCGGAGGCTCTCTATAGGTTTCGTGGATATGTTGTACATGGGGAATTCTCCAATAGACTGCACAGGGCTTGATGTGAGCCAGATGCATTATTTGCAGTTGAGACTAGTGGCTGAGAGCTTATATCACCACAGGACACTTGGGGCACAAACTCACATAATGTGTTCAAGGAGTATCCTACAAATGCAGTTTCTTCTCAGTCCACGCACCGCGTTAGTAAGGTCAACGGACTATTAATGATCCAGGTAGCGCTGGAGCTTATTGGCCCGCTTGAGGTGGGGCAATAGCCACGTCGTGCCAACAGCCACTTCATTTCCATAAACAAATCAGTAAGATCCACTAAACAACATCTACAACAGTTCATCCGTAGTCGTATCAGAATCACAGCCACCCGCCATATGAGTCCTCTGGCTCTGTGGCGATGGAATCAATTGTTGTCCAGGCGTGGGTTAATGACGTCAACTCTGCCTTGACCTACGATCAAAACACTATATCAACAACAGCAGCCTCGCCAGAAGACATGTCGAGCCCCACAAAGCGACCGCGTACATTAGATGATCCCCATCAACGCTATGACCAGGAACAGACACCGACACGTGCTCACATTCGTTTGACAAGAACTGAAGAGGATGTCCAGGATGTCTCTAATGGCCCCCAAGATCCATTTACTACTGCACCCTCAGACTATTCATATCCTGCTGTACTGGGAAGCAGCGCTGGATTTTCGGTTCCTCTTGGGTTCCCACCACCAGCCACTATTACTTCACGCTCAAGGAGTTCTTCACCAGCCAAGAAGTTCCGGAAAACAGCTGACCTTTTGAATCTTATGCCGCCAGTTCGATTCAATACAGTGAGCGACTTCGAGCCATGTGTTCCGGAAGATACCCATGAACTTGTTAGATCGCTCTCCGCAGTAGAGGCTAAAGAGGGCATCCTGCCAGCATCACTTCAAAATCATCCATTACTATAAAGCTCCAAAATTCGGTCTTATTCGTGGCAGCCATTAAAGTCCTCGGATGAGGAAGAAGGTGTTATTAGCCTGCAAAGGGGGCTCGCTCACCTCCACAGCGTCGTGGATGATTCCATTACTTCTCGCAACCTCTTTCGGTCTGAAGCTGCTTAGAACTGTCTAGTACACACCCCTCTTCTCAAACACGCCATCTCTGAGTATGATTTTCTCAAGGTCCAACCCATTACTTCAGCTGGTATTGCCCCATCCTTTCGGCCCCTACAGCGGAACGGTCGTCACATATTTTCCCAAACAAGCGCATCAAGTGCGAGTACTGTATCTGAGCGAGATGATGTATCATCTCATAGTCGGACAAGCGCCGCTGCTTTATCGGTCAATAAGATGGTTGACTTTGCGCTGGTGCTAGAGCCGAAAGATGAGCTGAAAACGGCCATAGACGAATTTTTGGACGCACAGCCAGTAGGGGACAACACTATCACCCAGACTTTATATGAGCCTCTTCGCACAAGGCCTGCCTGCATCTTTATCGAAACCAAGATTGCATCTGGCAATATTGATGCTGCCAATTGTCAGCTCGGTGTTTGGGTAGCCGCCTGGCATGAACGTATGCGAAGCATTATCAAAATGGGTGACAGTCAGGAAAGAGTCTTGACCATACCTGTCATCCAGGTTATTAGCAGCATCTGGACGATTCTTTTCGTTGTAGATACCGGGTCGGATATTGTAAGTCTCGGAGTTCTAAATGGAGTCTTATTGGCTGATGAAACTGCAGCGCGTATTTGATGCAAATTGCCGAATAGGTGAAACGGATAGCATTGTTGGAGTTTATCAGTTACAGGCCACCATCGATGCTCTTGCTTCCTGGTCTCAAGAAACATATGAGCCCTGGCTAAGTGGGTTGTTAAAGCAAGCAAACAGAGTTATAGCATCAAGATCGGCCGAGACAGTATAATAATGATGAAAAGTTATTAAATAATACCTAGTAAGAGTAGGCTATCAAGGACCCGATACTACCCGCTCTAAATTCTCTGGGCTGATTTAAGCTCTTAGCCACAAGTCTTAACTGCAAATAACACATCTAGCTCACAACTTAGACATTACACCAAAATTCCTGACCAAGTGCTACAGCGTAAAACTGATAAAGCAAAAACTAGATTACTCCTTTCAAATGATGACTCTCTTTCTGGCATAAAACCACTTGACATCCCAGAGCCCCAGCCTTCTTATTCCTCACTTTTCAGTATATCCATCCTTTTACCTCGATTCACTCAGTACACAGTACAATGAGCTCTCCCATCACGGTCGCTGTGCACGATGCAGCGCCTCACATGAGGCTTCCCCTCGATATCCAGCTGTACATCATCGAGTTTTTAATAGAGATATACAAGGAATCGGAAAAACCTGGTTTTCGGCTATCGACCTTTGCTTGCGTATCCAAGAGCTGGCAAGCTGTCATTGAGAAGGAAACATTCCAGCATATAAAAATAACGTCAAGCGATCTAGACTCCTTCAATCTTCGTATTCGACCCTTTCGAAAACCACTTGTCAAGCACATTCTTCTCGAGGTCTTCTATACCAGTCCCTATTATTGCTATGATGACCAGGTATGGTTTTCGAAAGCAGTGCACGCTCTTTGGCGTATTCTCTCAAGTTGGAAAACACACCGTGTTACAGTGGAGCTGGGTATCGTCTCTCCTTCAGCGAGGACCTGCATGCAAATAGATGATCAAGTCATCCCCAGCAATTCCTTAAACCCTTTTGCGGACCCTTCTTCACGCCGATGGGCCATTTACCGAAACTGGGAAATATTTATGGAGGATTTCTTAGGTACAATACCTCTTAGTTTCCACCGAAATCCCTTGACGCAACGAGGGGCCACGAGCTTGCCTAATGTTGATGCCATCGCTGAATTAGTTATTCGAAGAAAGCACCTTCCAAACATTTCTCCGATAACTCTCGATGAAATTGTCTCGTCTACTCCCTGTATTGAATCTATTCACCTAGAGAGATGGTGTTATGGCCGTCCTGAACAAGACGGAGATTGGGATGCCAGTACGTATCTGGTTTTCTCCACTTCTTCAGTCTCTAAGATATTGACATACAGTAGCTTTCCAGCGGTCGGGGTTCCTAATGCCACATTCAACAAAACGGTTGACCTATTTCGAAGTATTCCATACCGCATATCACCAGCGGTCTGGGGCAATGGTACTACCACGATTGAACAAAACCCTTCTGGACTCAATCTTCCACGCCGCGGATCGCCTTGAGCATATTGCAGTTTCATATGCTTTCGAAGCACGAACGTTCTTCGATCGGCTCATGGAAACGGAGTTCAAGGCATTGAAGACTCTCGCACTTACACACTTACATCTTCTTTCGATAACACCACTGATGATCTCTTTATGAATGCTGCAGAGGCAGTGAAGAAGATGCGCGATCTCAAGATTCTGGAGATCTGGAACTGGGACTGTGAAGCTTGGCAAGCTGACGTTTTCCGGTACGAGAGGCTAGACCTATGCCAGGGTAAAATCATTTGGCAGAGCACCAAGGACCGCGAGATCTCTTCAACTGCGAGAGTAGCTGGAGAAATCTGTTGGGGACAGGCCAGTTTGGGATCGATATCAGGTGTAGCAAGTTTTTTCCGATGGAAAGTCTTGAGGATCTTCTCCCGCATTTGAAGTTGGGAAAGCATATTCTTCATAACGACGCCTAGTGGTAGGCCCGGAGTTGAGAGGCCACCACAGAGAATTCGGTTAGAAATCAGACATGTACTGGCTTCTTCATATTACCACTTACTACAGTATCACTCCACGATGAAAATGTTACTGATTTTCCTATGTTCCAATTGATGTTTGCAAATTATATATTAATGACTATACATACTGACATTGCACATCCAAGACATCGCGAGCAATACCATGAATCTCCGCATCTAAACTATGCTCTATGTACTAGTGCCAAAGATTTCCACCTCTTAGTTGGGAAGGTTGGCAGGGGTATAAGACTGATCAGGCTTAACAACCTTTCCGCTCGAAACCTGCTTGTCGGTATAAGCAGGCCAGACGATCTGTCGCTTGGAAGAAACAACAGAGAAAGTGGTGAATCCGTTACCAGGGCCAAACTGGCCACTCCAGCCAGAGGTGATGGTGAAGTCACCGCACTTGACCGGTCCTCCGTTGCGCTGAGACGCCTTGCTACCCTTGACGACATACTTGCAGCTGGTGGCGGCAGCCTGGTGGGTGTCGATCTTGAAGTTCCAGGTGCAGGAGCTGTCGTCCTTGGCGCAGCTTCGCTGCATGTTCTCAATGGTCCATTGGGGGCTGGCGGCCATCATGTTGACGGCGGGAGCTGGGGCAGCGGAGACGCTGGTGGCCAGGATGGCGGCGAGACAGGCGAGAGAGAACTGCATGATGATGGTTGAGGGAGGTTGTTTGGTGTTCTGGAGTATGTTAGTGTCTGGGAGCTAGACTTGATTGAGGCCGCTTACTATTAAGTTAGTTGAGTGTTGGTAGCGATTGTGATTGAAGCGAGTGAAGAGTGATTGAGTTGAAGCTGATGAGAAAACAATTACTGCCGATGCATCTCTCTCCTTATATAGTTTTTCTTCTCACGGAATGTAACATTTCAATCATGAGACGATTATACGACCTGTGCCAGTATACGAGTCTGCGGCTCTGAAGCCCATGGCATGACAGATCAGCCATGAGAATCTCGAAGAGTCTATTCAAGCCATAGTGCCGCTCCGCCCGAGCGACGACCCTGATATCCCACGCTAAATCCCCAAGCTAAGCCTTCACGTGGCCAAAGGCCAGAATCTCGTATGGAACTATAGCCTGATCCACCCAGAAGTGGTTAGGTGCATCTCGTATTTTCCGTGAAACAACCAGTCAGAGCCATAGCTATTTTTGGCCAAGGCCCTAGTCCCCTTACAGGTAATGCACGGGGTCTTTGGAAATAAGAAGTGATTGTTCGTATTGTTCACCGATCATTCCACGCCGTAGATTATTGAACAGGCTTGTCCCGATGCGTATAAAACTTGCTCGGAGTAGGGCCATTTCTGAATACCACGTTCCAATTAATGACGCCGTGGCTGGGGGAACAGATCGTGTATTTCGGAACATCGGCATCCACCGTGTCAGGGGTCAAGGGTCTCGGGCTTACCCGCTCCCCCAGATTTAGCCTTTTTTGCTACCCTGTGACGTTACAACTGCTTGGGCTTTATGTCACGTTGGCTTGTGGATGAGGAAAATGCCGTGCAGATTTGTGTTGGGCTTTTCACAAGTCACATTTGCTGATGGTGATTGCTTGTGAATACGGCTTGTTCGGAACACGAACAGCTTAAGGACAACAGGAGGGGGACGTAGGTAAGGGAGAGATCGAGGTGATCGTTCGACTTTTGCTTTTTGAAGTGCATATTGCAGGGCAGATGGATGAGATAATGTGTTCTATTATAGACAAATTTATTCAGTCAGCAGAGCGAAATGAATGTCCACGCATTTACTCGGTGATTCAGCCTCACCATTTAGGGTTAAGCATATCTCGCAAGGCATTTCTGAGACATACAGTATTCCGCGGAGCCGTTGCTCCGTTGTGTCTAGGGTGGGCTGCTCAGAGCATTCCAAGACACTTTCATCTTACGCCCGAGCAAGCCGCCTTCACCGCCAACAACCTCAACCCAACAAACTGCCCGTACTATTTTCCAGTCTAAACTTGCTTGTTGGCCGCAACGGCAGTCCAGACTTCTCATAAGCCATATCGATCATTCTTGCCTGTGCAATGCTGTCCTCCTGGTCAACCCAGAGTCCAGATCCTTCTTTTCCGCAAACGCGATTAACGAACTGCTCCAGCTGATGGCGATATGATGACCAAAATGGCTCACTCGGCTGGTCGACATTGATATCTTTGAACGTATAAACCTTCTTGGACTGCTTGGCTGTCCATTTCTTCAAGTCTTTCCCAAGTGCTTCGTCCCGAATGGCGTATTCATCCACAATATCAATACGGTGCCAGAATGATGACACTAGAAAGTTGGCGATGCTTAGCTTTCGGCGCCTCCACTTAGTCTGCCCTTTCGGGACAGTTGAATCCTCTATCTTCACCTCCTCATGGACAACTCTTATGTTGAACGTTGGAAATGTGGTGACCGATGCTCGCGCGTCAATCACAGCGTTTCCAACCCGCCCACCAGGGAAACGAAAACTCGCTTCGGCAAAGCCATCACACAGCTCTTGAGGTGGCGGAACACTCCTTGTCTTGCAAATAGTACACTCCTCAGGCTCATCGCTCATGATCTGGCGTAGTGCATACAGTGCATATGTGCCAAGATGGAGTATAGTCCCGCCGCCTAATTCGAAGTTGAATTGTGATCCGCCCTTTGGAATCATATAAGAGGGCAGCTCTGATAAGGTGTCCACAGTTTGTATATTATGACGGTCTACCAAGCTGAGGAAGTATTGCCAGCTTGGTTGGAAGCGAAAGTGCATTGCTTCGAGAACGACCGGGGCGTTGGGTTGCCGTAGCAGGGGCGACCTGAATAGCATCTCTGCCTCCGTTGCATTGACTGTAGCTGGCTTCTCAATGACAACATGCTTGCCTTTGGCGAGTGCCTTGATCGCCCATTCGTAGTGTAAGCCGGCGACGAGAGGGATGTAGACAGCATCGATAGAAGAATCGTCGAGGAGAGCTAGGTAAAAAGCATTAGCCAGAAAAATAAGATATCACTGAAATACCTCTTCACCTTGATAGCTATCAAAAGATTCAGGGATACTATGCTTTTTAGCAAATGCCTCGGCTCTTTCTTTCTGACGAGCCGCCACTGCATGGATCTTGACATCTGGGTGAGATTTGGCTGGAATAATCAACGCGCTTGCCCTGATACACCGTTAGCATTTTTCAGCCGTAGACTTCGATAACGTGGCTAGTTACGCAATATTTGCTGCTCCAAGAATTCCGAACTTTATAGGGTTGGTATTCTTTGGTGGTTCGGGAGGAGAGTAAGCCTGCCAATTACGGCGGAGGAAGCCAATAATGGACGACATGATGATGAGTAGCGTGAAGTTTGCAGCTTAGAAACCAAGAGATCGGATAGGAGATAAAAGAGACTCTTTTATAATCATTGATGCTTCCATTGTCGAGGCACATGTCTTGAAGTACATCCTGGAGGACCTGACCTTTTTACCAATTCGAGCCTAGCTCCAAACTTATGATGGCGACAAGAACCTGACAATTTTGCCTCTTTCGGTATAGCTTCCCATGCTCAACGAATGCTGATGACAAACTTGTTCACATTCACAATCTTCCTCCTGTGTTCCCTTGTTTCCTTTGCGCACTGCATTCACTGATTTCTAAAAGAGACTAACGCGTACAATTAATCAATCATGCCAACTCCTGCGGTAGAAATCGATACGGTCGCTAGTGTCAGCCGGCCCAATCGGGCCTTGCATGATCCAACAGACGAGGCCCGACAAAAAAAGAAACTCCAGAATCGGCTTTACAAAAGGGCTTCCAGTACGTATTTCACCAGACCTACCTTTGATAACTCTTTTGTTTCAAGTCTTGCTATTTCATATGCTCTCAACACCTGACAAGACTAAACGCCCATGAACCTGACCAGATACTAGGACTACGCAGACGGGCAGGCGACAAGTCAAAAGCTAGAGATGCCCAATGCGATTATCAAGTCAACCGCTGGCGCCTCGATGAGTTCGATACAACGACAGCTCCAAGACTTACGAAAGGGCATGGCGTCGCAATTACAGTTCCAGACAAGGCAGCCCAGAAGCCTCAAGAGGTAAACAGCATCGTGGCCACCGAATCGAACCAAGAGCTGTGGTTTCCTCTACCAGTCGACCACCTAATACACCTAGTCAAGTATAATGTATTTCGCGGACTTTGGCGGAACAAGTTCATGGTGGATAGCTTAACGATACCTTACTGCGCACCAGGCCCTTTGATAGACACGACCTTCGCCTTTCCACGATATTCCTCCATTCTTCCCAAAGCACCAGAGTACTTTGGTTCATTGGCGCCAACAAAAGTGCAGATGAGCATCAATCACTTTTCGTGGATTGATTGTCTTCCTTGTCCGACAATGCGAGAGAATCTCATCAGTCAGGAATTTAGTTTCAGTCATGTTGACTTCTTGGGGGACTTGGTAGGGACTATGATTAACTTGGATATGTTCAAGGCCCCATTTCTACCGGCATCTGCAAAATTTGGGTATGATGCGACTGGGCACGATGCAACTACTGCAGGCTCAGGACTTATTCTCTGGGGAGAACCTCATTTGATAGACAGCTGGGAGATGACTTCAGACTTCTTGCTAAAGTGGGGCTGGACGATTAACAACTGTCAGGAATTGGTTAACGCAACGAATCATTGGAGAATGTCGCGAGGCGAAGCACCTCTATTGCTATCATAACTTATCCATATACAGATCAAGACGTTGGCTTTAGCTCATCCTTCAACGTGCCGGCAGGATCTTGTGTCTGGTGGTCACCCCAACTGGCATCCCATCCATTCTCCTCGAGATAATTCTTCCAGATCTGATCCTCCTTTTCAAGGTGTTTCTCGCCATCTTGCACAACGAACCAGGCATTCAACGCGCCAAGAACTGCAAAAGCTGATCCAATCAGAAAGACTACCTGATTTCCTTTAACCGAGTCCGTGTACGAACTGAGGATGGCAGTGAACACCTGATCAAGTTAGCAATGATAAGAAGCATAGGGATAACGGGTACGACTTACCTGGGTGCCGATGGCAGCACCAGCTTTTGACCAGGCGGAAATGAAACCGAGGGCATGTCCTCGAACCGACGTTGGGAATGGCTCAGTGGCCACGATGACAACAGTACTACAGGAAATGTTAGCAAAACACGCCTGACAAGGGTCACAGAGTTTGTAAGAACCTTCCAGGGCCAACCTCACCAAGAGTGAGGAAGATACCGTATAGAACGACAAATAGTGGGAACACTTTCTGAATTTGCTCATTGGCGCCACCAAGCACGAAGCCGAGAACAGCCTGAAGAGTATATCCCAAGGCCATAGTCTTTCTCCTACCAATCCTGTCCGACAAGTAACCGCCGATGAAAGGACCAGGGAGATAGAAGCTGTTAATCAGCGCCCCCCAACCGAGATTCTGGACAAGTGAGTTTGATGCATTAACTCTCGAGATAATGACGGAGCTGAAGATGCCAAAGGGAATGGAGATCCAGTTATACAAGAACCAACTCAGAGCTGCACCAATGATGCGCCTCCAATACTTCTTGAAAATCAAAACATATGGCGTCCTCTGTTTTCGAAGAGCTGAGTTTCGATATGCAGTGGATACCCTCATCCTCAATCGGAACCAAAAGATGGACAGCGGCGGAACTGCACCCAGCGCGAGCGCAACTCTCCAAACAGTCTCATATCGGTCTGTTCGTTGATGCACACAAAGCAGCAAAAGTAACGGAACAAGCGCACCGAAAGTATATCCCAGACCAGCAGAGAGATCGGCTACCATGGCAAACATGAAACCTCTGGACTTGCGAAACTGGCCGTCTTCATCAGATGCTTCCAATGCACCAGCACCCGATACAGGATATTCTCCACCGGCGCCTACGCCAGCTACTCCACGGGCGATGACGAGCATCCACATCAGGCCTGTTGTGGTTAAACCGCTCGCACCGGCGCTCATTGCGATGCCGAGGAGGAGGATAAGCGTCGTCATGACGGCGCCGGTTTTGCGACCCAGTTGGTCTACCACCACGCCGAAGCCTATCATACCAACGATCATGCCGATGAGGAAAGCGTTGGAGAGGCGAGATCGCATTGTTGATGTTAGGGCTTCGGGGTAGAGGGTTGCGAAGAGGAGCTCGAGATTACCGATGACGGCGGCATTGCTTGAAACTTGTCAGAGCCTGCATGGAGAAGAGCATCATGGGGTGCTTATGCTTACTAGCCATCTGATCCCAGGGCAAGACCCGAGAAGACCATGGTCAGATACACCGAGACCTTACTGTACAGGTCTGGCTTCCTGACATCTCCGATCTCGACATCTTGGATATCTTCATCCTTGACTTTTTTTGTGTCATCAAGTTCATGACCCGCCGTTGCGGAAGTAATTTCAAGAGCTGACATGTTGTAAACAAAGTGAAAGCTCAGTCTTCTTTGGCATGGGATGATGAGGGAGAAAAGCGTCACATATGATCAAAAGATCGACAAAGCTCGGATTCCTTTGTCACCTTTAATTTAACACGAAATATTATGCCCAGAAGTCTTATCTGCACGCTGGGAATAAGAGATCAAGCTAAATACCGTCTGATCCGACGGCAATAGTTCTATCAGCCGGTTTTACGCGCTGAAGACAGTGTCTCGCTATATAATAACTCGTCGGCGAACTCTGCCCGGGTATTAAAAGTGCAACCGAAGGGCCTGTAATTCCAAGATAAAGCGATGCTCAGAAGGGCAATTCTATCCCGGGTTCAGCGATAAGGATCACTATCAATCCGTATGGAGTCGTGATCTACATAAATGGGGGCGGGGTTCGTTTAAGAAGCGGGGAATAACGTGATAATCGGTCGCGATGTAACCCGGAACTCGGCCGCTCGGCGTAGTAAATGTCTTTTTGTCGTTTGAGATATTTAGGTGGTTGGCCGATGGTGATTAGATTGCCTTCCTAGAGGAGTAAGCTACTTTGTCAATCGAGGTGGACTTTTCCTAGCTAACTCATTCTCAACATCGGATCTTTCAGAACAAAACGAGACGATTGCTCATAGTTTGGCCTCGTCAAACCTTGAAGCATATTACAGACATTAACAATGCAGCTTCCAGCAATTGACATCATCTATCATGAGCCCATCGCTTTGAGTGATGGGACGGTCTTATCAGCAATGATATGGCTACCCAAAAACGCCAAATCACACCCTGTCCCAGCAATTCTCGAGTACCTGCCATACCGAAAGCGAGACATGACTGCCGTTCGCGATGCCATGAACCATCCGTACGTTGCAGTGCATGGTTATGCCTGTGTCCGCGTCGATATGCGAGGAACTGGTGACTCCCAAGGTATTCTACGAGGCGAATACCTACCACAGGAGCAGGATGATGCTTTAGAGGTTCTGAAATGGATCTCTACCCAAGACTGGTGCACTGGATCAATAGGCATGATCGGTATTTCTTGGGGCGGCTTCAATGGGCTACAAGTTGCGGCTCGTCGACCGCCAGAGCTCAAGGCTGTAATCTCGATCTGTTCGACTGATATGCGCTATGATGACGATATCCATTACATGGGCGGTTGCATCTTGACAGAAAATCTTACATGGGCTGCCTCTATGTTCTCTATCAACTCGTCCCCTCCAGACCCAGCATTGGTCGGTGATGAGTGGCGGGATCTCTGGCTGAAGCGACTTGAATCGGGCGGGCTTTTCGCAGAGGAATGGCATCAGCATCAGCGACGCGATGACTTTTGGAAACATGCGTCTATCGGGGAGGATTACAACTCCATCCAATGTCCAGTGTATCTTGTCGGTGGATGGATGGATCCTTATACCAACACCATCTTCAGAATGCTGGAGAATCTGAAGGTGCCTAGAAAGGGCCTTGTTGGGCCATGGGGGCACAAGTATCCGAACTTCGGATATCCAGGACCTCAGATTGGGTTCCTGCAGGAGTCGATTAGGTGGTGGGATAAATGGCTGAAAGGAAGCGAGACGGGGATCATGCATGAACCTATGCTGCGATGCTATCTTCAAGATCCGACACCTCCAGCGCCATACATGGAGAATCGCCTAGGTCGCTGGGTCGCGGAAGATAGCTGGTCTGATTCGAAGTCCTCTTTTCTGAGGTTGGGTCTTTCGCCTGGTCAGTTAACAACCGGGAACTCGAACAGCGATGAGAAACTTGATATCTGCTCTCCTCAAACAGTCGGCTTCGCGGGCGGGAGATGGCTGGTCTTTGGCGTCGAAGGCGAAGGGCCTGGTGATCAGCGTCTGGAAGCTGGAGGAAGTCTCTTGTTTGACTCACAACCTCTGACCGAACCATTAGACTTTCTCGGAGCTCCGGTCTTGAAACTGCGCATTGCGAGTGATAAGGCAAATGCTCTGGTAGCGGCAACCTTGTCGGAAGTACTACCGAACGGCGCAGCAACCAAGGTCTCTCATGGGGTGCTCAACTTGACACATCGCCATGGTCATGAAGACGTGCGGCCTCTAGAGCCTGGGAGGTCCTATGACATTACTCTCAAGCTGAACCACTTTGGACAGCGCATCGGTACTGGAAGTCGCCTTCGCCTTGCGCTGTCTTCTACTTACTTCCCCTTGGTTTGGCCATCTCCTGAAATCACTACCCTCACCATCGACTGTGCCAACAGCACTCTAGATCTCCCAGAGAGGGGCGATAACCCTCAAGACTCGTATCTCAAACCTTTTAAACCAGCCGTCAATGGATCTCTCGCACAAACTGAGCTTCGGCCAGCTAAGCACAGAAACTATGTCACAAACGATTGGGACTCTGGCGAGACTGTACTTTGCGTTGACTGGGACGATGGTATGTGGGAAGTCACCGAAACAGGATGGAAGTATGGATGGTGGACAGGCTTGAAATCAAGTGTGAAGCCAGATGATCCTCTATCAGCGGAAGTTGAGCAGCGATTTGTGAGGGACTTTGAGAGAGATGGTATTGTTATCAAGACAAAGGGTTGGACGAAGATGAAGATGACGAAAACTGATATGATCATTACTGCTCGTCTTGATGCTTTTGAGAATGGGGAGGCTGTTTTTGGAAAGGACTTTTCATTTACGATTCCTAGGGATAATGTGTGATACTGAGAAGTTCTGAAAGATCAAGCATTTTGCTTTCAAGATACTAGTCCTTGCCCCCGTCAATTCGTGACTGCAGCTTTCTTGAACTTGCCATTCTGACTATTCTTGGTGCCATCAGGCAGATCACGTGCCATTAGGCAGCATCGCTGGCACCTTTTCTCATGCATAATCACTTCTTTGACACTCTTGCGTCGAATACTACACCGTAAATTTCAACTGACTCCTTTCTTATGATCATGAGCCACCATCACCTTGAGGAACTGTGTAGCGGAAGGGGAGACGAGATTTCGCTCTATATCCGCTGGAACGATGCTCGCCTTGTTGTCTACTTGAACCGCTGTACGTTGAACCATGACGTCCCTCCAGTAGAGAATTCTTTCATCGACAAATACAATCAGGCCAGTGATGCGGATAACATTGAAGAGGCCGAGGCTCTATCAGACGAAATGCTTGATGTTGTCGTCGAGGCTGGAAGAGACGAATTTGACCGTCTGGCGCCACCACCTGCCTCTAGGGAGACTTTACAAGACCTTCATACTTTACTGTTCCCCAAGGAGTATTGCTTTTCATTTCGAACCTTGAACGGCAAAGCAGTGGTGCTGCAGAAAGATAGTGGCGCCAGACAGGACTCTGTCCTCCTTGGTCAATCTGGCCAAGCATTCCACCTCAACATCGACAAAGATTGCAACCTACCAACTCATTCTGCTAAAGAAATCCACGTTGTCGAAAACCTTCTCAATACGGGTTACATCGCCCATGTGCAAGTTGAAGGCAAAGAGATGTGTTCAAAGGCTGGAGATAGCAAGGGCGAGAACGCCTTACAGCGAGAGCTTGACTGCCTCTGGAAAATTGCGAAGTCCCCTCACGCAGCTGACATCCAGGTTCCAAAGCTTCTGGGTCTTATTGTGGCACCCGAAAATGGCAAGACTATTGGGTTCTTGGAGGACTATATCCCTGTCTCTGAAACTTGGGAGTTATCAACACTCGGGAGTATCGATGATGTCTCAGCGATTGATGAGGGCCGTCGGAAGGAGTGGGCATCTCAGGTTCGGGACACTGTTGATCTCGTACATAAGATTGGGATTACATGGGGTGATGGCAAAGCATCTAATGTATTGATTCATCGCGAAACGGACGACGCATGGGTCATTGACTTCGGGGGCGGATGGACTGAAGGCTGGGTAGACGAGGAATTAAGCGGAACAGTCAAAGGAGACGAGGTGGCTGTCAGAAAGATATTTCAGTACTTGCGAGTCCCATATTAGCTAACAAACAAATCAATTGTAGTACTTCCGATCGAAGGTGGTAAGCCTCCTCCTTGATCTCTGGGAAGCCCTCGACATCTTCTCGGCTGCATCAAGTCCAGGGCCTACTCCAACACCGCTGCAGAAAATCCATTTTCGCCCCTCATTCGAAGCCGCTTTGACGTGGAATGCCATGATTGCCCACCGCCGAGGCAAACCGTGATACAGATGCAGTCATGACGATTGATTACAGGGCACTCAGCTGTTGTCTCACCAAGAGCCTCCCTGTCTTGGCACCCAATTCGAGATAGTTGCATCGTGACGCGCATCGTGGTTGGTCGAGTCTGAGACACGGGTCATAGCGCAGCGGCTGAAGCCGTGGCACCCGAAGATCACCTTCCTGCACGGGATTGATCGGCTTGGACTATTGAAAGCCATTTTCTCTGCTGTCACTCGCTAGATTGGGCTTTGATGCATCGAAATACCTTGATTGGCAGGGCCCCATAGTTACCAAAGACAGGGGCTTTTTCAGGCATCGAGACGGAGTAGAAATCATTCTTGAGTCCCTGCGTACAGCATGGTTAGTTATTATGCAATTGACCAATCAGTTCTCCGTATCGAGGCATGCATCATGACCTTAATGACTACACATGCATGTTGTATTTGAGGATCCCTTGCTGCAATTCCTGTCGGCCGGTTTCGTTCCGACCTGCAGGTCTCAGTTTTCGTGAAGACATGCTGCATATCCAACTCCACTACCAAGTCTTGCAGCATTCCGTGCCATGTTATGAGATAATCCTTTACGTACGAGATGTTGATCTTGTCCATCAATCTGCCAAGGGAGAGAAGTTATACGTCAGTGAACCGGTGAAGATGTAAGTCCAAAGGGTATATAACCTCGCGGCATGTAGGTCAATTCCATGGGCTCAACTGCACGATTTCAAATTGTTCAAAAATATCAGTGCTAAGAGAAAATCATCATGCCTAAAGAAAACGACGATATCAGGGACAAGGAGTTCGATGCTGTCCACGCATACTTCATCGGGCCCAAGGGCTCCAACCTTCCCGACTTCCGAGCCAACATCAACACCATTCTCGATGAACTCCTAGCCGCTCGTCAAGCCTACCATCCCGAAGATCAAGTCAGAACCCTTTCGTTCCCCTTTAATCCCTCCCACTAACATCCCCAGGCCTTCATCTCCAAAGAATACCGCCGCTCTCCCGTCTTCCTCAAAGCTAGGTCTGATCTCCGCCTCGCCACCGAAAAGGTCGCACAGCTTCTTGGCGAACACTCAGCGCCCTTTTGGTCACCCCGCTATGAGGCGCACATGTGCACTGATTTGACCATGTCGTCGCTCCTTGGGTATTTCATGACTATGCTGTATAACCCGAACAATGTCGCGCTCGAGGCCAGTCCTATGACGACGCTTGTGGAACTTCGGGTTGGGCAGCAGTTGTGTAAGCTGTTCGGGTACAATACTGATGCGCAGAAATCTCCGGTTTCGTGGGGCCACATTACCTGTGATGGGACTATTGCTAATCTTGAGTCTATTTGGGTTGGTACGTATGTTTATCCTGGCCTGTTTGAAGTGGATGCTTACAAGGATAGCACGAAACCTCAAGTTTTACCCACTTAGTCTCTGCCTCGCATTGCGACGTGGAAAGCTTCAATTCATTGGTGATAAGTTCTACGCCAGTCGATGCTTCCACGCAACCAAGAAGACTCTCTTCAAGGATCTCAAGGGATGGGATCTGCTTAACCTTCGCTCAGAGGTCATTCTCGACCTTCCCAATGAGCTGAACAAGCAGTTTGGTATCACCAGCAAGTTTCTCGAGAGCGCTCTCAATGAATTCAACATTCAGACTATTGGGCGCGAGGTACTTGAGAGGGAGTTCCAAGTCAAGAACCCGATCAAGTATTTCGTCAGCAAGACGCGTCACTATTCTTGGCCCAAGGGAGTCGGTAAGTTATTCGCCTGCTGCATTCAACGATCAACAGGTACTGACCAGTGCACTCATAGCCATCGCCGGCCTTGGCTCAAGCAACGTGATCGGCGTCGACGTCAACAACGCCGCCCAAATCGACATCAAAGTCCTCGAGAAACATCTCGAAGACTGCGTCAAGACCGAAACAGCTGTCTTTGCAGTTGTAGCCATCATCGGATCCACCGAAGAGGGCGCAGTCGACAGACTAACCGACATCCTCCGCCTTCGTAAGAAGTTCCAAGAGGAGCACGGCCTGTCATTCCTGGTCCATGCCGATGCAGCTTGGGGAGGCTACTTTGCCACCATGGTCAATCCCGACCGACGCTACAGCGTTGAGGATCAGAGTTCTGCTAAGCCTGAGCCCGAGTGGTACTTGGATCCCAAGACTGTTGAGGACATCAAGGCCATGGCTGAGGCGGACTCGATCACTGTTGATCCGCACAAAGCTGGGTATATACCGTATCCCGCTGGAAGCTTGGTCTACAAAGATGGAAGGATGAGGCATCTAGTTACATGGTCCGGCCCGTATCTTTCTCAAGGCTCTGCTGAAAACATCGGTGTTTATGGCGTTGAGGGCAGGTAAGTTTCTCTACAGTCCCAGTATTTGGTAACTACTAAGTCCACATCTAGTAAACCCGGTGCTTCAGCAATGTCAGCGTGGTTCTCCAACTCGACCATTGGCCTCGACCATCATGGCTATGGCAAGTTGCTGGGCGAAGCAACTTTTACCAGCGCCAGAGTGAGCTCCAAGCCCCTCCTCCCCATTCTCGTGTACTAAGATTTCGTAGCTGTCTGCTCACTACGCAACTATGATCAACGACGACTTCATCTGCGTCCCCTTCAACATGCTCGCAGCTGAGAACAATGGTAGTCGGGGATTCCTCTCAAAGCCTGTTGAGAAGCAACGCGACAAGATTCGAGATCTCATCATCGGAAAGAAGGACCATGAGATCTTCTCCTCCAAAGAAGCTATGAAGATCATTCGCGATCTTGGTTCCGACACCAACATCAACTGCTTCGCACTGAACTGGAAAGACAAAGACGGTAATCTCAACACTGATCTTGAAGAAGCAAACTATCTCATGAAGCGAGTCGTTGATAGACTTTCCATCACTTCAGCCAACACTGACCCTACCGAGATCCCGATCTTCCTGACATCAACACAGTTTCTCCATGAGGACTATGGCTCTTGCGCTCATAAGTTCATGGAAAGAATGGGCGTTGGAAAGTCTAATCAGAGTCTTTTCGTCATTCGAAATGTAGTCATGAGCCCATTCCCGACCCGTCAGAACTTCATTGACAAGTTGATGCGCGAGTTTGAAGAAGTCATCCGTGATGAGGTTGGCAAAGTTCGAAAGAGGAACAATCCTGGCCAGAAGAAGGTCCAGTTCCTTGTGCAGGGTACACCTGGTTCTTCTGAGGTATTCCTGTCGTTCCAGGCTTCGTTCCATAGTGCGACGAAACGACAGCAGATCATCCTGTCTGCTACTCTTGATAGTACCTTAAGGGACTTTCACAAGGAACTTACTGGTGGCAACCAGGATAGCATTGTGGTGCTTGAGTCGACTGAAAAGGTGTTTATTGAGGATGTTGTCGAGATACTTGGTAACTTGGAAGTTATTATGTACGAGAAGGGAACCAAGTAAGTACCCAGCTCATGGTTCATTGTCGACCTACTAACATCCTGTAGGAAATATCATCAAAGAGACGGAACCATTACTCTCAACTCAGTAGTCAAGAGTCGCCCTCTCAACTCCATCCATCGCGAGATCGACTATCCCGCCGAGTTCATGCCCTTCTACCTGTACGGCAACGAAAAGGAGATCCACTGCTCACACATGCTCGTCAAGTCTCCCAACATTTCCCTCGCAGCCAATAACATCACCTTCACCCCCAGCCTCTCCACCGAGATCAACCACCGCCAATCCGTCGCCGAGCTTCTCGCAGAGGGTATGATCTTCGGTCTTTCTGAAATCCCCGAGGATTCGATGCAGCCTTTCGCTGAGAGGAACCAAGACTTAGCTGAAGAGTTCTTCTTCCAACAGGGCCAAAAGTTCAAGGTCAAGATTTGGAAGGATCCTAAGGATGCCGCTGCTCATGGACCGGGCTTGCTTAAAGATCTTGGACGACATTTGTATGAGGGAGAAATGACGTTGGGTGAGAATGTGTTTGTGGATGCTGAGGGGCCGAATGAGGATAAGTTGAAGGATAGAAAGGTTGAGTCTGATTCGTGGCAGAGAAAATTGGATGAGGTTGGACGTTTGTTGGATGGCACTCACGTCAACTGTCAATAGTCTTCACTCAGACCAGCCTTGACAATATAACTATGGTATCACTCCAATCTATGTTTAGCAATGTGTTGAATCCTCTGGCATCTCATGATTCACCGGCTCTTAGCATATCCTTCATAACCACTGTAAACTCTTCCACCTTGGTCATCAAACTCATATGGCTCTCCCCCTTCATGACTCTCAGCTCTGCACCAGGCAGAAGTCGAGCAGCCTTTTCCGAAACTCCAATCGGAACGTTGACATCCAAGTCTCCATGCCACATAATCATCTTTCCCTTCTCAACTTTGACATCCTCCAGCTTAAACCCCCAATCACTTCCAAACAATCGTGCTTCCCACGCAGTCGCATAGCCGCCCTGCTTCATTGCCTCTCTCGTAGCCCGCCCTAGAGACTTTCTTAGGTCGGGATGAGTCTCCCAGACTTTTTTGTCGCTTTCTGATCGAGCACTTATGTCTTTATCCATCATCTCCTCCAACTTCTCTGGGTGTTTGGCGTCTCGCGCTGTGTTGCCGAGCACTCTATCAGTGATCCAGCCCAAAATTCCTGTAGCGTAAGGCGCTACGTTGAACATAAGTCGTGTCATGGTAAGCATTCCTTGCGTCGAGAAAGACATTGGCATAACGCCAGCGACAGTGCCGATGCCTACCAGACGATCTGGCGGAAGGTCCTTGAGACAAGCGATAGCATAGGGTCCACCGCCGGAGACGCCTAGCACCGCGAACCGTTTGATGGATAGAATATCTGCTAGTTCGAGTAGATCTTTTGGGTAATCGAGAATCCTTCTTTTTTTCTGAAATGTCGAATCGCCGTACCCTGGTCGCGTTGGTGCAATGACGCGTAGGCCCTGTTGAGCTGCAGCGCTGCTCATCATGTACCCCTCGTGATGAGACCCCGGAAAGCCGTGGAGATAGAAGAAAGTGGGTGCATCATAATCCTGGGCACCATAAACTGCATATGAAACCTTTCTCCCGTCGGCTAAAGTGGCGATCTTGTCTTGGTGGTCATCCATGTCGCGTATTTTGGCTCAGAGTAAAGCTCTCCCAAAATTTTGGGGTTCTGAGTATAGATTATCTCGCGAATATTTTGGAACGGGCTGTCGGATAGACTTTTCGATAATGAAATCGCTCTAGGCTGATCCTTCGAAGGATTTAAGAATTGAGTTTGTTAATGAACTACCGACAGTTGACAAAAATAGAAGACAAAGAATGTGAGGGTTCCATCGAGATCACGTGTTGAGTCAAGCAGAGTTCCACGAGGAGACCAACCAACCAGAGACGTAAAAGGATTCGCATATGGCACCACAGAATAGTAGGTAAACGAAAAAAAAAGGTCGTAGCGATAGCTCTAACCATCAGGTTAAAGTAACACATTGAGCGGTGTCCCCCAACACGAAAGAAATGGCACCTCTTGTTAATTATGTAGCTAGCTTGCCCAGGTTGCTACGAGATCAAGTTTAACTAATCGGACGTGCTTGATGACATCGATTGATACAAGGACATCACTATAAAAATCGCTTCAAATTTTAAGTAGCAGCCTTTTCTAATAATTATACATATCCGCTGAAAGTGCCCTTTACTCTATGATTAGGTTTTACCAGCAATTCATGCAGCCATTGCCCAGGTTGGCTCAGTATTATAACATGTAATTATCCCAAAACCATTACCTACCCTAAGCTTCACCAGATAAAATATCGAGCTGTCAAATCATTTGTCCTTTTCGGGCCGTCTCAAAGCTGTTATTAACTTCTTCCTACCTAGTGTTAGCTTGGGTACAGGGTAGTCTGGCCCGACAAGCCGACAGAGATGAAATGCGATGAGGAAACGACGAGTTGAAGGATGTTCATCGACGTATGCCATGTTCCTTGCAAATTGTAACCGATCGGACTCTCATCTTTCAGCTGATACAGACGCTCATTTGGACGGGGCAGATGCTGGTGATGGGATGAGCCGCATTCCCCCGCGCTGACAGGATGGCTCGAGCGTCGTTCATCCCGTATTCGTAGGATCCGGCTGCAGGAACAGAGTAGCTTATCTACGAGCTTAAATTACTCACATATCAATTTATCCTTTTCAACTTGTTCCAACAGCCATCTGTAGGGTTGATAAAATGTCAAGTCGGACATGACTTCATCGCCAAAACCTCACTTCAAAATGACACGATAGCTTTTACCCGCAACTGACCTTCTTCATCTCCTTAAGGTTCAACCACCTGCGCCCAGACTCTGATTTGAAAGCCATCACCTTTGCCGAGAATATAGATTACGGCCCGACAACTCTATGAGCGGAATGATACCCTCATGTGTCTCCATCTCGGCGAAACTCTATTTATCCAGTGGGGAAGAGACAAGTCTAAATCATTCACATGACTCTCCATTTCAACGGCTCAATACACCCACTTCCCGACGGTCCGTAGCCAAGTCGTCCGTTCAAATATTCGCTTCCGAAATGGTAGGTGGGAAAATCTGGAGAAATCTCCACACGATACCCCCATTGAATGACCTTGACAAGGGTTCTGAAACCCATGAAAATTTAGTCAATCACAGCCTGGGCTATATCGTCGCGGTACTTCGGCCCGCCCTCCTCGGTCGCACTAATCTATAAACATGGGTTAAGCCGCCGAATATATTTGAAACCCGGTACTTGTTTCTTCATTGGTTGGGCTTGGCATTTCGAATCAGGAAAACGGAGGGAGCGGAGATATAGGGATCTTGATTGGTTAGCGTTGTATAACGCTGGAGTTGTGACCTGAGATTTCGGAGCTGTGTCGTTGAGCTTCCGTGAGGACCCTCATGGCATTGATTTTCGGGGTGAGGCCGAAAGTGGAAGACCCCTATCCGTACGTAGAGTGAAAAAGAAAAGAATAATAGATATAAACCGAGTTCCGGCGGCTCTTGACGATGTTTCTCATGCTCTTCATCTCGTCGCTCCTTAGACAAGTCACTACCTGATCCTTGAAACTCATTCACTATGAAGTCTCTCTCCCTCATCCTCTCAGCCCTGGCTGTCCAGGTCGCTGTTGGTCAAACCCCCGACAATACCAAGGAGCAACACCCCAAGATCGAGACCTACCGCTGCACCAAGGCCTCCGGCTGCAAGAAACAAACCAACTACATCGTCGCCGACGCCGGTACTCATGGCATCCGCCAGAAGAACGGCGCCGGCTGCGGTGACTGGGGACAAAAGCCCAACGCCACAGCCTGTCCCGATGAGGCTTCCTGCGCCAAGAACTGTATCCTCAGTGGTATGGACTCAAATGCTTACAAGAACGCTGGTATCACCACCTCTGGCAACAAGATTCGCCTCCAGCAACTTATCAACGGCCAACTTGTTTCTCCTCGAGTTTATCTGCTTGAGGAGAACAAGAAGAAGTATGAGATGCTTCACCTCACTGGTAATGAGTTCTCTTTCGATGTTGAGATGGAGAAGCTTCCTTGTGGTATGAATGGTGCTTTGTACCTTTCTGAGATGCCCCAGGATGGTGGCAAGAGCACGAGCAAGAACAGCAAGGCTGGTGCTTACTATGGTGCTGGATACTGTGATGCCCAGTGCTACGTCACTCCCTTCATCAACGGAGTTGTAAGTTCACTCACTTCACGCAATAGATAATTGTACTGACCTTTCAAAGGGCAACATCAAGGGACAGGGTGTCTGCTGTAACGAGCTCGACATCTGGGAGGCCAACTCCCGAGCAACTCACATTGCTCCTCACCCCTGCAACAAGCCCGGCCTCTACGGCTGCACGGGCGACGAGTGCGGCAGCTCCGGTATCTGCGACAAGGCCGGCTGCGGCTGGAACCACAACCGCATCAACGTCACCGACTTCTACGGCCGCGGCAAGAAGTTCAAGGTCGACAGCACCCGCAAGTTCACCGTGACATCTCAGTTCGTCGCCAACAAGCAAGGCGACCTCATTGAGCTGCACCGCCACTACATCCAGGACAACAAGATCATCGATTCAGCCGTCGTCAACATCTCCGGCCCTCCCAAGATCAACTTCATCAACGACAAGTACTGTGCTGCCACTGGAGCTAACGAGTACATGCGTCTTGGCGCCACTAAGCAGATGGGCGATGCCATGTCCCGCGGTATGGTCCTCGCCATGAGCGTCTGGTGGAGCGAGGGTGATAACATGGCCTGGTTGGATCAGGGTGTTGCTGGACCCTGTGACGCCACCGAGGGCAACCCTTCCAACATCGTCAAGGTGCAGCCCAACCCTGAAGTGACATTCAGCAACATCCGAATTGGAGAGATTGGATCTACTTCATCGGTCAAGGCTCCTGCTTATCCTGGTCCTCACCGCTTGTAAAAACATCAAACAACACCGATGTTCAATATGGATCCTGAGTGTCCACTTGCTGGGAAGCTATTGGAGCACATATGCAAAACAGCTGTCCACTAGCTTGACACGTATGTCGGGGCGAAAAAACTCTTTCTAGGATAGGAGAACATATTGGGTATAAGGAACTGTATATAAATGATACATTTTTCATAGTATATTATTTTCAACATATTTTATTTCATGACTGTCTCCAACACCAGATCTTGCTTTCGTACCCGATATTAACCGTCCCTAGTGGCTTGCATTATTGGACTCTAGAGCATCATCCATGTACGT
>JABSSZ010000577.1:0-11781 GCA_013755755.1 Fusarium sp. NRRL 25184 | reverse complement strand
AAGCCTCCACCCGAAAGCCCTCCCCTCGCCGGCCATCCCCTCGCCGACCATCCCCTCGCAGGGACGCCACTGCTGTGAAGGCCTCTATCCGCAGACACTCCGTCTAAAACTTCCAGATGCCCCGACAAGTCCAAGACAAGGAGGACGCCCCCGAGCCAGAGGCTGCTGACGCCTCACTCCGCGACTCGCCCGCCAACCACAACTTCCAGGAGAACGTCGCTCGCGACCTCGGCCCCGAGCACGTCGGCAAGGACGAGAACTGCGTCGACATGGCTACCAAGGCCCAGGAGGAGCTCGAGGACAAACCCTAGGGCAGCCATCGCCTCGGACGTCCCTGGACCGAGGAGGAGTTTGACAAGGCTGCGCGATTGATGCAGTAGGGAGTTGATCCAGCGACTGTCAAGGCGCTCATTGGGTTTCCCAAAGAGCCGATCACGGACGAGGTCAAGACTCCATTCCAGAAGGTCATGGACGATGAGAAGATGATTTTGGAAGGATGGGAAACTCTGGAGGGAGAGATACCGGAGGAAGGCGAGATTCTGGAGGAAGTTGAGATTACGGATTGGAAGAAACCAAGATCCCCGGATAACTGATATGGGACGGGGCGACGAAGGATCATGATGCGGATCTGGCAGATTAGCGGCAGGCTTAGCAGCGTTCAGGAACGCTCAGCCACGAGTACTTGATGTTAGCTATTACGATAGTTAAGCCAGACAATTGATCTTGTAGTTGACCCCAATTGTTCGAATTACTAGGAGTGACGGTTCCATTGACGGATCTAGCTCAAGCTTTGGACAGTAGAGTTCCGACCGAACTGTGAATGACAGTAAAAGGTTTGGGCTACTTCGACGAGACGAATCACAGCCCCTTCTTAGTACGCTGAATGAAAGCTCGGGGAGTTGCTAGCTGTGAGTTTTGACAGCATCTCCACAGTCAAACTGACGTTTCGATAGCCTGATCACTCTCGAATTCACACTTGAATAAGACGCGAAGTGAGGTTAGCAGCTAGGATATGCAGTCCTTTGGTTCCACTGCATCACTCTGAATCCCCTCACTGTGAAGGTTATTCATGAACAGTTAGCTAACAGCAATAGGTAATATAAGGAGGCTTTCGGCGCCGTAACAATGTGCCAGTTCATCAACAAAAGAATCACATTACTACAAAGACCATAGCTCATAACAATACATTCACTACAACAGAGTAAGCACCATGTCTAACCAACGAGCTCTTGACGAGGAGGCCCGCGTGATCGCCAAGATCTATTCGGCCGATCTCTACAGGAAAGTCAACGATCTCGCGCGCAACCCCAGCGGTACTGTCTATGATCCCACCATGGGTCCTCCCCCTCCATCCCCAGCCCTCAAAGAATTCCGTCCTATGCCCTCAAGCTCTCAAGCTCCACGACCAGACACACCCATCCCAGAGGTACACTATCTAGCCAATTCGCTTATCCCCGGAAAAAGAATCGTCAACGAGAACTGGGAAGAAAACCTGAAGCGTGTCTTCGGCCAGACATACGGTGGCCGTGACTGGAAGGACCTAGAAGACATGACGAAAAGGTGCTGAGGCGCCTCCGCAACCAGCGAAACAGAAACAAGAGGGACTCGAGTTGGAATATGGACGAGATTGAGCGTTACGGGAGACTTTCGGTCTGGGGCGTTCACGAAGATGTGATTGCAGCACTCATCGGCTGGCCGGCCAATGTACAGTGGACTCCTGAGGAGAAGGCTCATTTACAGGCGGCTGTTCAAGACGAGTTGAGGTATATTCCTGTGACACCGCAGGAGGCTCAGACCAATGTTGTGGAGCGCGAGCAAGAACTCCAAGAAGAATAGCGAGTGAGCCACGCATGCGCTATAGGGGGATAGAGAGAAGAGATGTGGTGGGTCGAAAAATAATCCGCACATTAAACAGCCTCCCTGGGATATAAGAATACTTCTGATATTAAGTCTAAGATTTATTAAATCTATACTAAATTATACTAAGTTTATCTAAGACTTTTTATTCCTTAGGATAGAGATCCTAATATTTTATTACCCCTTGTTGAGCCTGTAGATGATATCTTGGTGTGCGGATTATGTTCCTACCTACCTGACAGGTCAGGGGCGTAAATAGACTCGAGCCCCCTAACTAAATAGCAATGGGGAAACAGAGAACTGAAGTCTTCAAGAATATGAATATGAGGGCATGAACTCGCAGGTCGCAATTTCCCCCAACCAAGCGACTGCTGTCCAGGTGCGTGGCCAGCGATCGGTTTCTCACTCTTCCATCAGACTTTCATCAACTTTCATCATCACCATAAGTATTAAAGAACTTCTATCCCCATTAGCATTATTCCAACATGCCTTCTCGAAGATCGAAATCCCCTTCGCCATCACCAGCCGGTTCACGTCCATCATCGGGAGGCATCCAAAAAAGCAAACAGCCCAAACAGCCCAAACAGCCCAAACAGCCCAATCGCCCTTTACGGCCTTTGCTCCCTGCACCTCCGAAGAATACCACTCCCGACCTCTCAGGCCAGGGGCACATAATGGCAGCAATCCGCGCCGTAATGCCCAATCGACCAAGAGCCTCCAGCGGAGCTCCCACCAACTTGGACCGGCGAGTCGATCCGAACTATCGACAAAACATCACCCGAGTTCTCGGCCCCCTGGCTCAAGGATGGCTAAACTTGTCAACGATGATATACTGGTGCTCAAATCGTATGCGGTACGATGGTATTAGATTAGAGAGGACTTGGAACCACAAAGAACTGGAAATGGCAGGGAGGTTAAGCGCATGGAATGTGCCGGCCTTTGTTACGACTGCTATATTGGGTTTACCTGCGGCAATGCCTCGTGGTGAGAATTTTAAACGGTACAAACGATGGCAAAAGGAGGAATTTCATGTATTGAAGGGGCAGCAAACGCAGCGACACACGCAGGAACACACGCAGCAAGGCAATCGACACCAAGACGAGAAACCCGGGAGGGCTCCGTATGAAACCTTTGCAGGCTTTAGGGACGGGCAGCAAGACAGTCGACCCAAAGACAATCAACCCCAAGGCGAGAGACCCGAGAGGGTTGGCGACAGTACCAGGCATCTACGCGAGACGGATGAGATACGCGAACTGGAAGGGCTCGACAGGTATCTGCAGGAGATAGAGGAGATACGCGGACTGGAAGGGCTTGAAGACTTTGATTGGCAGGAATCTTGGGAGAGAGCCAAGAGGGTTCGAAACATGACCAGGTTGCCGCGGGAGACGGACGAGATACACGGGCATGGGCAGCAAACTAATCGTCCCGAAGACGAGAGCTCCGAGGCGGTTAGCCATAGTACCAGGGGGCAGTCTGAAACAGAAGAAGATCCAGATGCGACAGAAGAAGATCCAGATGCAACAGAAGAAGATCTAGATGCGACAGAAGAAGATAGAGACACGCCGGAAGAGGATCAAGAGGAGACAGAAGAAGATAAAGAGTAGGATTAGTTAACAGAATATACCATAGCTCCATACTTTTACCCCAGATCTTACCCTTGTCCCGACGAACCTAACCAAGGGGATGTAACAAAACTTAGGACCTTGATCCTAAGTGACAAAAAGCCTTAGGTAAACTTAGCATAATTTATTATTATTTAGCATAGATTTAGAGGATTTTAGACTACATATTTTTAGCAGCTTGATTTATTGTAAAAAGGCTTCTTGCGCCCCGGGGCCGACCGAGTTTTCCGGGGTAAGATAAAACGGCACCGAGACGCTAGACCCCGGATGAAAAAGAAGCGCCGTCTACATTGCGGGCTGTTCTAGAATTTCCATGGCTTGCGATCTGTATGTGTTTAGGAGGCTGATAACCGAGTGATGCCGATGGTGGTCTGTGCTCTTCTCGGCCGGGCGGAAGATGGGGCGCATGGTTTTTTGGAGAAGATGGCGGGGTTCCACAATGCGGACTCGGAGATGATGAGCGGCAGGAGAGCCGATGTACAAGAGCCTCCCAAAAAGCAGACCGGAGAAGTATTTTGCGTAATGGAGATTACAAGAAATATCAGCAGGTCGAAAAAGTCAAGATGAGCAGTTGTAGGGCCACGAGGTATAAAGTCAAGGATGCGTAGGAGAATCAGGCCACACGCATATATTGCCTAATAGTGTCATGACCGATGCACTCTCCTCTCGGCAACGTCGGTAGATCTTGGAGATCAACTGCATCAGCAAGTTATTCCCTCTACGTGGGTTACACTGTTACTCCCTATGATAGAACGGAATTATAAATCCGGTGCTTGGCAGAACTTCCCTTCTCTCCGCGTTGTACCTCTCTGCTGAACCAAAAAGCATAACGGTACCTGGACGTAAATTTGGAGAAAGGACACACTGAAGCGTCCACTATAGCCGGCGAGCCAATCACTGAAAGCGATGCATCCCCGCTCTGAAGACTCGGTGGGTTTCGGTGATCCACCCCTCGTCACCGTCACCCCCGACGAATCCAATTAAGTGACCTCCACTAACCAAGGTTGGAACTTCTCTTTCTTCCCTCTTATTTATCCTTTCCCTCCTCCTCCTCTTTTTTTACTCTTCCTCCTGGAACGGAACAATCTCCCCTCTTTCTTCTCTTTTTTGGTACATTTTGCTTTCAGATCATCATGGCTTCACCTGTTGCTTCTGCCGCCCTCAAGGCGCGCGTTCGCAATCCCGCTATGCTCAAGAAGCTTGCGCGACCTGAGGATCTGATGCACCACTTTCCCAATGGCTCTTATATCGGCTGGTCTGGCTTTACAGCTGTTGGTTACCCAAAGTACGTTTTTACACGTCCGCTGTCCCTTTCATTGTCCTGCAATTGCTTCAAGTGTTGGACTTCAGACTCCGCACCGGCTATTCTCATCATTACCCGAGCTTCTCGCAAACAATGCAACTGACAATCGCAACAGGAAGGTTCCCACTGCTATGGCCGACTACGTCGAGCAGAACAACCTCCAGAGCAAGATGAAGTACTCCCTGTTCGTCGGTGCCTCGGCTGGTTCCGAGACAGAGAACCGATGGGCTGCTCTCGACATGATCAACCGACGAAGCCCTCACCAGGTCGGCAAGGACATCGCCAAGGGAATCAACTCTGGACGAATCAACTTTTTCGACAAGCATTTGTCCATGTTCCCCTCTGATCTTGTCTATGTATGTAACCGCAAAAGCACAGAATGGAAATTTGTTGATTGCGGCCCCACCATTCGGCTTCGCTTTAATCTCCCACCGAGCTATTGCGGCTCCGATAAGACAATCGGCTAATAATTTGACTCTAGGGCTTCTACACCAAGGATCGATCAAACAGCAACCTTGATGTCACCGTCGTCGAAGCGACAGACATTCTCGAGGATGGCAGCTTTGTTCCCGGTGCCTCTGTTGGTGCTACTCCCGAGTTGATCCAGATGGCTGATAAGGTACGTCACCGCCAAGCTCAAGCCCGCATCGCCAACTTTTAGTTACTGACAATTGCGCTTGGTAGATCATCATTGAGGTCAACACCGCCATCCCCTCTTTCAAGGGTCTCCACGACATTACCTTCACCGACGTTCCTCCCCACCGCACTCCCTACAACATCACCGCTGTCGAGGACCGCATTGGTTCCCCCTCAGTCAAGGTCGACCCCTCCAAGGTCGTCGCTATTGTCGAGTCCGATTACTGGGATGCCACTGGTCCCAACGCCGATGCCGACGAGTCATCTCGCCAGATCGCCGGCCACCTGATTGAGTTCTTCGAGCACGAGGTTGCCCAGGGCCGCATGCCCGCCAACCTTCTGCCTCTTCAGTCCGGTATCGGCAACGTCGCCAACGCTATTGTTGGCGGTCTCAACGAGTCCAAGTTCAAGAACCTCAAGGTCTGGACAGAGGTTATCCAGGATACTTTCCTCGATCTCTTCGACTCTGGAAAGCTTGACTACGCTACCGCCACATCAATCCGCTTCTCCCCTGATGGTTTCAAGCGCTTCTACGATAACTGGGATGCCTATGCCGACAAGATTCTTCTCCGAAGCCAGGCTGTCTCTAACGCTCCCGAGATCATCAAGCGTCTCGGTGTCATCGGCATGAACACCCCCGTCGAGGTCGACATCTTCGCCCACGCCAACTCCACCTGCGTTAGCGGAACACGCATGCTCAACGGTCTCGGCGGTTCAGCCGATTTCCTCCGCAACTCCAAGTACTCCATCATGCACACACCATCCAGCCGACCCTCCAAGACCGATCCCCACGGTGTGTCCTGCATCGTCCCCATGGTGACCCACGTCGACCAGACCGAGCACGATCTCGACGTCATTGTCACCGAGCAAGGTCTTGCCGACGTGCGTGGTCTCTCACCCCGTGAGCGCGCCCGTGTCATCATCAACAAGTGCGCGCATCCCAAGTACCAGCCCATCCTGAGCCACTACTTCGACAAGGCTGAGTCGGAGGGTCTGAAGAAGGGTATGGGACACGAGCCTCACCTTCTCTTCAACGCTTTCGACCTGCACAAGGCTCTGGCTGAGGAGGGTAGCATGCTCAAGGTTAAGCCTTGGTAAGGAATTGGCCGTATCTAATGAAAGAGGGGGAAAAGAAAGAAAGAGAGGTTGTACTCATATGAATGACATTTTGCGTAGCTATTTTTTGGGACATGTTTTTGTTGGTCTACATAGATTATTTTGGATGATAATTCCCCAGCAATTGAGCATTGAGATCTTGACCATCTGAATTGAACATTGAAGTGACATCATTGTTGGATCGTTTGTGCTTAGCGCAGTCGGGGTCAGTTCTGGTTCCGATAATTCTTGTGGTGGCTTGCGCTTGGAGATGGAGGGTTGCCGGGGGTGCGGATATTGCTCCGCTCACTTGATGGACAGGATGAGACTTTAGTTCATAGCAGGCGTTTGGAAGATATGTTCCATCTGACTAACGTACTACTATGGTGCCCAGTTAGATTTTGGTGAACAAAAAGGTGAGTACAAAGCTGACAGTAGTGTTTAGCAAGGACGTGATCTCACAGAGCTAGTCGCGTGAGCTTGGAGAGTGTTAAGGAAGCTGATCATAAACAGGAGAACCAATAGACTTCTAGAAGCAAGTATAATTTCATAAAATACAAATAAACCCAGTAAAAATTTGTAACTTTTATAAGACATGTTCTATCACTATACCTCATTTATTTAATTTTATATCTCATATATAATGCGTATCAGACTGGTTTTTCCTTCTATAACCTTGTAAGTATAGGGTACTCACAGCCAGCAATCAATCGCTACTATATTCAGGCATAGTGTTTTAAGAAGTACTACAGGTTTAAATACTTATGTCTGATTCTGATTCCAGAAAAGGACAAGCCCTCATTGTTCAGCAGATATGCAACGCGCTTTTGCGTATGTCCATCCTCCAGCTTTACTTACCGTCAATCCCATTGGCTTCTTCAACACTGCCTTGTCCAACTCAGCTTTAGCGCCAAGGCGTTCTTGTCTTCAACGGCTGAGGCTCAACCCCAGCAAGGCATTATCACGTCTTCATAAAGACCACTTTAAACAGCAATCCTGACTCCATAAATCGACAAAAACCGCTAATAAAATGTCAAATACAACGGAAACCCTCAACCGCTGGGCCCTCGTATCATCACTCTACGGCCCCGGGACTTTCTGGAGCTGGCTCATCATCGTAGCCTCCGTCTTCATAAGCTGGACCATCAACCCAGTCACAAAACGCCTGGATTCAATCACAAACGACACAATCGCAGCGCTCACACTACCTGTAGTCGCAGCTGCAGATGCACTCTACCAACTCGCAAAATATGACCGGCCTGATCATCCACGGCTGCTTTTGAGCCATTCGCCAGAAGATATCCAACTCGCCGCTGCACTTGAGGCCCCGCTTGCTCTTTGCGAAGTTTACGTTGTGCTGGCTATTTTTCTGCATAGCGCTGCGTCGAGGAGATATCAGTGGAAGCGTGTGGGTTGTGTTACTGCGTCGACTCTTTTGTGCTTTTCGCCGCAGTTGGTTATCTTCTTTACATACCCTGATCTTCCTGTCTCAACAAGTACGTTTGCTCGACCGTTCCTCTTCAACTTTGTTCTCGCATTCGGGTTTATATCGGGAATCATGGCTATCATGACTGGAGTGTCGATTGTTCGAACAGTTGTTATTACAGTCTATCGCAAAGCGAAGTCCTCCAATAGTGAAGATCAAGACTTCAGACAGGAGAAGCGCAGCGGGTTTGAGAAGTGGTCGAATATATTCGCGGCAGTTCTCATCGCAAGCATCATCTCAATAGTCAAATATGGGTTTGCTGGCAACACACAATACTTTGCTGGAAGGGTTCTTGGATACCAGACTCGCATAAACAGATTTACACCAAAGAGTAACGTCTCCTTGACGGATTTGGATCAGATCGTTGCGCTGGCTGGTGGAGCATTTACACTGTTGTTTAGTCTATATGACGCTGCGAAGGGTTGGCGATCATCGCCCCATCTTGATAGTGGAAACCAGAGTTAGACCAATGCAACTCATCAGATTGATACAGCTCCGAACGTTTCTTTGTTGTCCTGGAGTGTCTACATAGATAACGTGGAATGGATTCTCGGGCTTACATGAGATGTAGGGGGCCAAAACTCTATTTGGCTTGATGATATATAAAACGTCACTGCTGACAGAAGTCCAGCCTCCCATCTTGTTCTTTCGTCATCCGAATCCTCAGGATTGTAATAATTCTATCAGATCCTAGCAGCAATGAAGCTCTATGACGCCCCAGCATCCAACCCAATGGTTGTTCGCCTCTTCGTACTCGAAAGAGGCGGCATCAACCTTGACGTCGAAACTGTCGACGTCATGAACATGGAGAACAGAGGTCTTGAATATCGAAAGATCAACCCACGAGGAGAGGTTCTGCGCTCGTTCTCGATAATGGCTTTGTCCTAACTGAAGTTACCGCTATCTGCGAGTATCTTGATGAGATAGCCCAAGGCGGCAAATCGCTTTTCGGCGAAACACCTCTCGAGCGCGCCGAAACACGCATGTGGCTCAGAAGAATGGACCTCGAGATCGCACAACCTGTCATATCGTGGGTCCGCAATGATCCAGGCACTGCGGAATTTTACATAGGACATCGGATCCCGATCCCAGAGGCGAGGTTGGCACAGAAGGTTACTATCCAGCAGTATCTGAATCTGTTGGACGAGCAGTTAGACGGAAAGAAATATCTTTGCGGTGAGAGGTTTTCGGTGGCGGATATTCACTTCTACTCTCTCATGAAAGGTAAAACGACGGGTATGGCGCCGTGGCTACTTCATCCAGCGAGGAAGAATGCTGTCAAGTATTTTGAGAGGATGGATGCCAGGGAAGCTAGCAAGAAAGCGTTGGAGGTCTTTGGAGGCAGAGTTGAAGCTTAATAGCCGAGTGCAGTGGAATAATCATTAGTGAATTTTCACGCTTCTCAAGGTTAAATACATAAAACATAATCTCAGGGCCTGAAAGACTACGATTAATTGAACAAAACACGAAGGATTAATAAGAACATGACTGGAGAATTTCTGTGTGATAGTGTGTCAAGGGGAAGTAAGGAACTTACGACGTCTTCATTAAATAAAAAAAGGTATTTGTATAAATATAGTACAGACTCAGTGAAGTGAATCTTTAGGCTACTTAGTACCTAAGTTTGGGGTCAAGAGCTTTTTACATAAGCCAATGGTAGAACGAAAGCCCGAGATGCTCACCGAGAAGACGCATCTATAGATAACCAGCACAAACGTCTTGGTAGACATTGTTCTCCAGACCGGCAGCATCAGTAGGAATGTACTTGAGAGAAGTCGCATAAGAATACGTCCATCTTGGATCATTCGTCTCCGTCTTCCAAGTCCAGTAGATCCAACCCGCCATACCAGGCTTCTCATACAGCTGTTGTTGAGCTGTAAAGAACTTGCTAAAGAAAGCCTTATCGTGCCAGTCAGCATTGGAAGTCATGCTCCATTCACCAGTGAAAGTAAAGTCCTGGCCGCTAACGAGACGAGAGTCAGTACAAGCGCTGTGCATGAGCTGATACTGATCGCCGTTGCTGGCACCAAGAGCAAAGCCAATGTAGTTGTGGTCATCAAAAGCAGTGTAGGGATCGTTGGCTACGGATGATACAGAGCGAGGGTTTCCGGAGTCCCATTTGCTGGACATGAACTGAACATGAAGCTTCTTGTTGTCGGGGACATTGAGAGAAGCCTCAGTATCACGAACGGCTTTGAGGGCTGCGGGATAGTATTTCTGAATCAAGCCTGGGTCCTCGCCGGGAGCAGGATAGCGGTTGTTCGCATCGTGGCGAGAAACAGGCTCGTTCAGAACTTCAATAACACCAACGGTAGAGTAAGCAGAGTTGGTGTGAATGCGGTTCGTCATCCAAGCAAGCCACTTCTCCGCACGACCAAAATTATAGTCATTGAAGAATCCAGCTGGTTTGTTGTTCTGGCCAGTGAAGACGTCTTCCTGCTGACCTCCAGGAGCGCCGTGAAGATCAATGATGACATAGATGCCAAGGTCAGCAGCCTTTTGGACGACAGCGTCGAGGTAAGGAAGCATGCGGTTGCCATCCGCAAAAGGCTCACTGGCTTTGTCGACGATATCGGTATAGGACCAGTATCCAATGGGGATTCGGATGGTGTTGAGTCCTACGTCATGGACTGACTGCACCGTTGCGGGGTTGATCCAGTTCTTCCAGTGCTGTTCGAAGCGACTGTTGCCAGTTTCACGGTTTGATCCCAGGTAATGATCGCGCATGCAGTCAAACTCGGATGCAGAGTTGCCGCACTGGAGGACGTTTGCCCACTCATTTTGCTGCATCCAGGGCTCACAGACAAGCCAGCCTGTACTTGTTAGTGAATGCATACTGAGAGAGATATGAGAGACTTACCCCCGAAGTTGACTCCGCGGATCTTGGTTACGCCACTGGGCAAGTTTGGCTTGAATCGTTTCCCTAGCTGTTCGTGGCGAGCAGTCTGGTTAAACGCAGCCAGATCACGCTCATGGGGAAGCCAGGCTGAGGCGGAACCAGCGAGGATCAAGGGAAGAAGGGCCGAATAATGCATCTTGGTAAGAAGCTGCTGCAAGAATGGCGAGATGAGAATGAGAATAACTAGACTATCGTGAGGGATAGTGTAGATATGTACTCCAAGTACTTTGTTTAGGCTATAAGCTATTTACCTCAGCCTCACATGATGCCGATCACTTCAAACTCCGCATTATTTCCTGCAACCTACTGCATAAGGCCAGCTGATCAGGGTATTGAGCTTATTCGGCCCGTTAAGTTGGATTAAAGTACCCCGGATCATGCAATTGTGGATGGTCGAGGCCATTGAGTAAGCGGGCATTTCAATTTTGTGGTGATACTTCATGCACTCCTCATGTCTCGAGGATGAACTCATTTCCCGACGAATTGATACGGATTTCCCTTTTTGCGATATGTTACTGGGTTCGCAGTTTCTGAAATACTCACTCAATGCTTCTCGCACTAATAGTAGTGCATCCCTTGGAATTTCGATTCACGTTTCGAAACGTGCTTGGGTATGGTTATGGGATACTCGATTGGGTTAGCTGCAGTTAGCTGCACCCCAGACTGAGCTAAGGAACAGGAGAATTTCAGAGTTTCGGAATTAAAAGAAGGCCATTCATTGGCTCTCATCTAGTGTATGTTACGTTACCAATTACCTATTTAGTGATGTCGTTGAACACAAGCCCCGGGGCGCAAGAAGACTTCTGACATTGAATCAAGGGAATAAAAAATATCTAGTCTAAATATATACTAAATTATGCTAAGTTTACCTAAGGCTTTTTAT
>JABSSZ010000575.1:0-97995 GCA_013755755.1 Fusarium sp. NRRL 25184 | reverse complement strand
ACTCATTGCTGTCTAGCATATATAAATGCTATTAATACTTACTTCTTATTATTAACGCTGCTATTATATCTCTGGTATACTAATAAGGCAGTTCTCCGCTTCTATTAGTTGAGATTTACACACCAGACTCAAGGGGATAATTAGAGAATGGAGGCTTAGGATGAGTTGACAGCTACTGGCATTCAATCATTAAGTGATCAAATGAACAAGTTTTCCATGAGCATGTATCTGATTTTAAAAGAAAATATATCTTATTAATGTTAGAAAAGCCAGATATATTAATATTATCTAACTTAACTAAACTAGAAGGTTCTTTAGTATATACTCTTTGCAGTTCCAGAAAAGCTTAGGCTAACAGGAATAGAAACTTTTAACTCAAGTCCGGACGTACGGTGTAGAATAATGGCTCTATGGCAGTAGTAAAAAGTAACTTTCTCGGCTAAAGTATGCTTCGCGTTAGGAGCCCATAAAAAGTATTCGCAGGTAGGTCTAATACGCAGAAGCGAGCAAGGGCCAGGTCCTCAAAACCTTCTTATATTATACTGAAATTAGCAGTATAACGTAGTGCAAAGTACATAAGCTAACTTAAGTCATAACCAGAGAAGCTAGCGCCTATCAACGCAGCTGACATACCTGTAAATACTGTTTGTTTTTGATATTCAATGCAAACTTACCACGGCGTTCTGTGCCAGGCTGCTCACCGCAGCGCAGACATCACAGGTTCGAAATACTGATCAGCGTCAAGTTGCTGTTTACTTATTAGCTCCAAAGTATATTCTACTTTCAGGTGGATCAATCAATAAGCTAGTCATCACTGGATTAAACCTTCTAGATTCCTTCTTATACTGTTGAATCAGACAAGGCTCACTGCCGATAGGTTTATAAGACCACTGAATTAGCGGTCTCCCGATAGACCCAGGTAGCTCGCCCGGCATGTCGGGAAAGTGGGCATATCCTGTGAAATTATCACGAACTCTAAATCGGATGAACACGAGGCGGTCTAGATGGTAGGAGCTTTTCTTTTAGCTCTTTCTCTTATATAAACCCGTCGAACTACAGCTCCTCTTTGATATGATCCTCTTCATCCTTCATCATAATCCTTTCGCAACAATCAGCATCATGAAGTTTACCTCTTCTCTCTTTCTCATTGCCCACATGGCTTCTGGAGCTCTTGCTCTCAAGGGAGATGGCGCCGCGTGTCAGTTGAACATCGAGTGTCTCAGTGGATACTGCATGCCTCATACAGGCTCAGACAAATACGTATGCTGGGGCGAGCGTCGTAAGGGAGGTCAGTATGATCTTGGCATTTACTGTCAACTTCACAATAGGGAGTTACTAACACGAATTACTTCTAGACTGGTGCAACGTCAACTATACCGGAACAGTGTGCAACAGCGGACTGACGTGTAAATCTTACCAGGGTAAGTTATGTTTATGGGCTCTAGCCTTCCTGCGATATCAGATAAACGATAATAGATGCTAATTGTATTCTAGGAAGCTGGTTCCTTGGCAAGTGCTCCTAAAGGCAGCTAGAAGTTCTTAGCTATGTGAATTAGTAATAATACTATATATACTTATCTCTCTTAACATTTTTTACGTCTGCGGTGTTGCTTTTGGTGGCGCAGTAACATTTGCAGTGTCACGGTGATGCGCCTCCATATCCACACGCCTCGCGTCAGATGCTTATTGACTGTTTACTGACAGTGATTGCATCTGAACTTTGTTTGGCCATATCTCCACTGGCAAACATAAAAACAAACAAACATAATGAATGGGTGATGCGTAATTGTGTGACGCCAACACGTGACCCCGGCAACGCGATTTGAGAAAACAAAGTCGAAACTTTGTTTCGTGTCCCCTCAGAATGGTCAATCATCGTTACAACACTCTCACTCTGTGCAAACTGCGGCCGTCCCGTACGTGATGATGGTGCCGCAGAACCTGTATCTCTCTTACAAGAGGGACACAAAGTACCTGTTGTATTGGATGATCAACGTGTCTAATCGTCTCCTCAGATCCACTGATGGAGAAACTCAATCGGCCGCCTCTGTCAACACGACAGGCCAAACGCCAGTCAGTGGCCTGATTTCTATGTCGACGCTTATTTCTCAGCATAGAGAGCCTGTCCCAAATGTAATCTATCGGCTGTTCGGATCTATCATTGAGGCGAGATCTCTCGTTAGCACTACGTTTCAGGAGCTTATGGGGCCTGATTCGGACGAGGAACTCAAACGAAGCAACGAAAGTCACCGACATTTCATAAACACTCTTCGCAGTGCCTACAAGATCCTTGGCGGTGAAGAATGGGAGAAGACGAGCGCTACGACCAGCGATGATACCGATGACGTTGAACAGATCCTGTTCGCCAACAAGTTCCAAGAATTGAGCGTCGACAAAGAAGAGTCGAGCGATGAAGAGGATGATTTCGTTCAACCGCAATCACCAGTCGCTGCACGAAAGGTCTCGCGAAAGCCAAAGGGCAAAGGCAAAAAGGCGAGGAAATACAAGAAGCCGAAGAAGGGCAAGAAACAAGACACGAAAGATCCCACGGCTGATGAAATACCAATCGAGAGCATTCGGATTATCGAGGACAATGGCAAGGTCGGCCTTGTCACAGACTATCTACTCGCTGTCTACTCGACTGTCAAGGAATGGGGCGAACTTCGAGCTTACACTCAAAGTCTCTGGAAGGAGGTCGCATACGAAGGCCTCAACAGCGCCATTGCAGGCGCTGTAAGCAACCTGACAATATCCATGGTCAAGCGCACCAATGCGGCTATCTTTGTCGACTTTCCAGGTCACGACACTTACGAAATCATCATGAACACCATCACGCGAGGAAACATGGACAAAGCGCAGGGAAAGTTCAGACTGGCCCTTTTCGCGGTAGGCCCGGATGGTGAACAGCACAGCCAAAAGGAAACAGCCGTCGATATCAAGGAGCAGTTCCTCATACACGCGTATCAGGACCTGAGGGACTTTGTTCTTGACTTTCAGGCCAATCGTACTGGCAAGCCGACAAAAGCCATGCAGGCGAAAATTGTCAAATGGGATCCAAACTTCAATTTGGAACGGGCTACGAATGAGGAGCGAGTTAACTGGCGTCGCTGCTATACCATCAAATGGCTCTACGATCTAGTCAATGTGTTCTCATCTATTGTGGTTCAGAGAAACACTGTCAGAGGAGAGAAGCATGTCTACGAGGACGTGGACTGGTCTGCGAACGGTCCCTGGGGCGTCCATCGAGCCCTCTTTGGCCTGAATGAATTCGCAGGCGATATCACCAACATGGCTATGCAGAAGCCCGGCACCGACATCACCAAGATGATTTATCCGCATCACGTTTTCCAGATGCAGTGCATCGTCGATTCGTTTACTATTTCTCGCGGTTGGTCGTTGAGTGCTCTGCATGGTCATATCCTTGAAGCACCTGCAAAGAAAGGCCGTGCCAGACGAGACGTCGACCTCTTTCTCGATCGACAGAACAAGCGCGTGTTTGCTGGGTATTGCCAGACCGTCGACTTGCTGAAGCAGATTCTGGAGAAAGACGGCAAGATGGCTCAGCATAAAGACGTTTTTGAGATCATCAAGATCGCTCAGATGGACTTCGTCGACTTTCTTGGAGAGCACAAGTACACGACTGGGCTCGATACCATACCGCCCTCGCGCTTCGCAGACCACAACGCGAACGGTCTCCACGAGTATTCGCCGTTTCTTTGTGGAGTTGGTCTCGAAGAAGGTCTTGAGATCGCTTACAGACTTGGCATGTTCCTCTGGGAGCGCATGCCTGAGCCAACGCTGATGATCCATCTTCACAATGCTGTTGTACAAAAGGGTTACCTCTCTCGGCCTATTGGATTATGCGCAACACTAGAAGATCTCTTCAAACATACGTTCTTCGCACAGGGCCGCAAGCCGCAATCAGGGTTTGTTGACGCCCTGCTCGCGTCTGTGGGACAGCCGGGGTCGAGACAGGCGCAGGCGCAGAGACAGGCGATTCGGTATAGAAGAAGATATGCGGAAGATGTTCATCAGCTTTTTGACCTGGAGATCAACCGTATTTTCAAGAGAAACTCTATGCTTACTACCTGTCGTCGGGCGGGTTGGAACCTCGAGGCCATTCCTGATGAGGAGCTTCAATTCGGCAGCATGCTGTTCTTTGAGCGACTTAGTCGAGCAAAGCACGTGAGCGAAAAGGAACTCGAGGGCACTGTCCTTGTTCGCAAGGCGAGAGCAGTTGGAATGACTGATAAGGAAATCATTGACGCTGCAAACAAACTCTCGTCCATTGCGAACAATACGCTCGGGGTACCAGACGAAGTCTTGGACAAATACGCGCCAGAAGGGTTTCAAGTACCCCCATCATCCGCGTCAGAAACCCTTGACGGCCGTGATATTCTTGACCTAGCGAAATTCGACATTCTCTCCGACGTAGCAGGAATCGCGCCAATTTCAAGCCTCAACTACCTCGGCGTCACCTGCTGGCTCCTCATCACTTTTGGGCGTATAGAGGAGCGTCTAAAAGAGGCTGGAAACCCTGTATACTTTGAGGCGTATGAGGGATCTGGGCCTTGGAAGCTGGAGAAGAGAGTTGCCCTTGCGTTACTTGCGCTGAAGGGGGATAATGAGGAGTGTTTGAGAATCATGGCTGATACTTTGGATGAAGCTCGTTCTGGATTCATGGATTTTATCTACTGGGAGGATTTGGAGACGGAGCCGCGAGAGAGGGAAGGACATTTTGATCCTAGTCTTGGAAATGAGTGTGCTGTTATGTGAATGGGTTTTGGGTGTTTCAGGGAACAAGAGTAATGATTTGTGCTTCGCTAGACTAGAATTTTTGGTCTTTAGAAAGAAAGAAAGAAAGCCCTAGCCCAAATAATTGCATTGATTGATCGAAGTTATTCACAGTCCGAGTCCTTTTCCATTCATTTTGAAGCCTTATGTTCACCTCCAGTATTGAAACCTTCTGGCTTGGATGGCATGATTAGATGTTCAAATGCACTCAAGCCGAGATCGCGATATCAGCACAAGTCAAGTAAACCTGAGGAGTCTGAAACGCGTTCCACTTGAACGACAAAAGAGTATGGTTCGAAACATAGTCTGGGATCTTGATCTTGCCCGACACAGTATACCCACCAGCAATAGAGGTATAGCACGAGTTGATCGGTGCATTGTCAACACCACGGCATCCCTTGCCATCCGAATTTCCGTCGAAAGACTTGCAAGTGAACCAATCATTCCGATAGCATGGCTGACCAGCAGAACAGTCAGGACTGTAACCGCACTTCTGACCATTCACATCGGTGCAGGGAAGAAGACCTTCTTCAAAGCAATCTTCAGCAGCTTGCTTCTCAGCCTGAGTGGGGATGTAGTCTGGGTCGAGGAACTTGTCGACGATGTCTTGGTTTTGACAGATACGGTATGCGTACATGCCTCCATGGTCACCATTATTGTCAACGCACCACTGGACATCGATAACTTGGCCAGGCTTGTAGGTTGCGATGGGTTTCTTGCCCCAGTTGGCACCGGGCTGGTTGTAGTCGACGCTGACTCGGGCGTTGTATCCGCATGGGCCAGAGCGTCCGACTTTGGCGGCGTCGAGGTCTGGCCAGGCGGTGACGGGCTCTAGGATGGTGCACTCGGGGCATGTATCCGGGCCAGCCTGTCACTTGTTAGCCCTTGTTATAGAGACAGGAAGGGGTTGGTTACTTGAGCGTTGAGGCCGGTTCGGCTCATGGGTTTACTAAGGTAGCCGTGTCCGTACACGAGAGTGCACATGGAGACAAGTTGAAGAGCTTGAAGGGTGAACATTTTGATAGCTTGTAATCTTGGGCGTAGGGGCTTGTTCAAAGCTGTCGAAACTGTTGACCATCTGAAGACTCTTCGTGCTTCTTATACCCATTCTTACCCCTGTTCACCATAAAAGTCTTGTCGCTGGTGAGGAAGATCTTTTCCAGATTCTTCCGTTCCGAATGTTTTGCCTGATCATAAGATTGAGTTCACTTTTCTGAAGTTATCTCGGTCATAGGCGTCACCCTCGGCAGTTAAGCGGAACATTGACTTCTTAGAGGATGGTTATTCCACCTATAGTTTCACCTGAATCCATGCGACTTGGTGTACTGAACTCCCCCCATTTACGTCACGTAAATAACTGAGTAACTATCTAGAAACAGCTCGGCGCTTCTCGCAGGCCTGAAATAAGACATGCAGGTATCGTGTTCGTAAGACTCACGCGCTAGGGGGAGAAAAAGTTCTTTCCTGTGACTGATAAAAGGTTGCATCGATCGCTCACGGGCCGAATATATGCATAATAAGGACAAATGCCAAGACTAGGTTGCATCAACTCATCGATTGTGACCGTTTTGGGGTCGTCGGACCTGAACATCAGGCGGAGACTCCGCCTAAACCTGGGGATTTCGGAGACTTTCCGCTACCCCAGTATGATCTGCATGATCAGACTTCTGCGAGTGCTCAATGCGATGGCCCGGACACCCAAAGAGAAGTCAATGAAGCTGGGCCGTTTCATTAGCCGTGGATATTGCTGATACGAATTGCAGGCTCCTATGGCTCACCCTCTCCCAAGCGGCCTCTTAATCAGACTGTAACCGACAAATCTCCCCAGAGCCGTGATTAACTATAGAATTATAGCGCACTAGAGCATTTAAGAATATTCCTAGGCGTCTATGTACCACGGCTCCTACCGAATACCCCGCGTTCTTTGTCGATCACCATGGGGCGGCGACATGTCGGCCACTCTTCGATATTCGGCCCTCAGTCGGTGATCTAACCTTGAATGTTCATCTAGAGTTGTCTGATCTACCGAAAATAGTAACTCGTTGAAACAGCTACGAAATATAATTCGGGTAGGATTACTGGTACTCAGGATGCTGTCCGAAGACGTTACAGTAGCTATTCCTAGAGTGGCCATTTCTTCAGATCATATGAAGAATTATTGTAGCGATATGCAGAGCTTTTCCCGTCCTTGATATTTCTTTCTAAGGATCATCAGATGTTGATCTAAGCCATTGATTCACTGGTTCTACTTTGTTTCTCTTGCCTTGGCTCAATCACAGTTCCCAGTGCATTGCAGTTCTTCCAACGTATAACAATGCCTCACCAACCTTGCCTTGACAGTAAAGGGAGTCTGATGAATGCAGTCAATATTCTTCTCCTGGCTTAGACATCAGCAAACCCCTGCCCTCATTTCATCTGCTGACTGTCTCCGAGTCTGTAATCTCGAACGGACTTCTGAGGCCTCCGCAACGACATGAAGACGAAATGCTATGATAAATATCTTATACAGTGGAAAAATTGGTATTTAATAGCCTTTCCATGAGTTCTTGTATACATATAGATTCGCGTATACTAACATGTTACAGATGACTCAGTGCCGAACTCATGCACTGAAGGGCAGCGATGCACCGTGACCGCCGCGAGACCTGTATGCCCGAGCCAAGCATCATATTTCACAATACATAGGTCGCCGACAGCCAGCGGACATGTCGTTTATCAGGTCGTCGCGGTCCAAATAGACTTTGAGTGACTACCTCTCGTCTTCGAAAGAACAGAAGGAGCGCATGCGAAACCCACGTGCTGTCGCCGAAATAGGCACTTAACCCAAATGGGTAAGTTTTTCATAAAGGTTGAGCTTTGAACATCGTAGAAATCAAGCGGTGAGTCAATTGTGTCCGTATCAGGATCCTGAAAGTCTTTGACGCTGCCAAGTCTTGGTGTTGAGGCAGGGTTTAACTTGGCAGCCTTATGACATCATTGATAACGCTCAGACGATCGCCACTCTGCCCAGCCAAAAGACGAGCGACACGTACAAAAGAAAAGTAGCTATTCCAAGGAAACCCTTGACATTCTGAAACACATCCTAGAACCTTAAATATGTTTCAAACCTGATTTTCCAGCTGTCAATCACATATTAAAACGCTCCTACATGGATGAAGGTTTCACGACATACCAGTCTCTCTTATACCCAAAATGCGCCAATCAACTTTGTACCCATTTTTATGCCTTTGGGGTCTTGCTGAGAGCATTGACCTCTCTTCAAAACGCGGGCTTGCATACCATGGAGATGACCACAAGTCAGATAATGAGCTTCTGATCTCAAATAATTCCGAGATCGCATGGTATTACACGTGGTCGCTCTGGCCAAACAGCCAAATTGGGAGTGCCTTACCATTCGTGCCATTGATTCATGGTCTCGACGATGCATCAGATTCTGAGCTCGAGTCGCGACTAAACGGGCTTCCCGAATCATCTACACACCTTCTTACCTTCAACGAGCCGGATGGCGAAACAGACACGGGCGGAAGCGCGATATCTGCCAAAGATGCAGCTCGCGCTTACATAGAGCACATCGTCCCCCTCAGAAAAGCAAAGCGCAAGTGGTCAATCAGCCATCCCAGCGTCACCGGCTCACCACGCGGTCTCGAATGGCTACGCGACTTTAACGAGTCCTGCTACGACATTGACGACGATGGGTGTCCGACAGATTTCGTCGCTGTGCATTGGTACGGCGACGCAGGCGGTCTTAAGAATTGGCTTGGAAGCTTGCGCGAGTTTTACAACGAGACGGCGCCTGACGCACGGTTCTGGATTACGGAAATGGCTCTGCCGAAAGAGGATGACGATGCGACGCTGGCTATGATGAATGAGAGTCTTCCGTATCTTGATGAGAGCGATTATGTACAGGCGTATGCGTGGTTTGGAGCGTTTAGGAAGGATGATGCGAATGAGTGGACAGGGGATAGTGTGTCGCTGTTTGATGATCATGGGGGTTTGACGAAGTTGGGGGCGGAGTATTTGGGTGGTGAAGAGAAGGGATTTGAGGAGGGAATGTCGGCGGGTAGTTTCCAGGCGCCTTCGATGGGTATCATGCTGGCCATGGCCCTGGTTTCGCTAGTTTATTTGTGGTGATGTTAGATGAGGATATGATAGACGATAGATAGTGATACCATTTATGAAATTGCATTGAGTATTATGAGAAGCTGGATCGGTCACCTTTTTGCGTGCATTTACTCGTAAAGTTCGCATGCAGATGTGGATCTACTTTTGCCCAGAACAGGAGAGATCGGAGTGTGAAGCAGCTCCGAGTGGTGGAGTCACATATCCCGTCCCCACATTTCTGTCTGAATTAAAAGAGAAGATCCAGTTCGAAGACTTTGTTCTCCGCGGTGAGGCTTCAAATCCTAATTCACAAGTTTCTCTCCCTCGTAAGGTGACCTGGTCTATTAATTCAAGATACTCGATTAACTACCGGAACATCTTCCCACAAGGGAAAGCTCGCGGCGATGCTATATTGTATTTAGATATCATCAAGTTCATCCAGTTCCTGTGGAAGAATCTTGTCACCTATTGCCCAGACTTGCCGTGATTAAAGCTACCCTGTATAACCGTCGAAGCGAATCAGCCCATGCGAGACATACTCAGACCGTTGGATGTCCCCGTTCCCCTCAAAGTTCGTCCCAACAAGATGGAATCCAATCATTCAACACCAATCTTCGTCCGATGGTCCCAAAGCCACGTTTTCATGCCCTCTTGGAGTAACTTAGCCTTGGTTCCTGAACTTAAGCGGCCGTGCCCATACAGACGATCTTACTTTGCATGTCTCACGGATGATCATCACAAGCTCGCAGGTAGTATCACGAAATGCAACATGAAATTCTGCACGCTGGACTCTAGGGTATCATTGTGAGCGCAATGACGTCAGACCTCTCAAAAGTTCCCAGACCCTGGCAATATTATTTCCCCAACCTCGTTCAACTCGTTCCCCGACTTTTCAGACTCATAATCTTTACAAATACACTTCAATTGGCTCTGTTAAGCCTGTAAAGTATAGCCAGGTCGGTTATTCCACCACATAAATCACATCTCTCGAGCTTCAACTAGCTTGTCAACTGATTGGAGGGGCTGTGAAGCTTCACTCTACCGCTTGTCTCGGCCATTCCCTCGGCGGGATACGGCTGTTGAACCTGTAGAAATCCCATACAGCCTGATTCCCCCCGCACGACGATCCCAATCCAGACTCGCACAACCATGTCAACACAGAGTTCGCTAAGATTACCCGACCCAGGCGCACCAATTACACACGCGCGGAAAACCTGGGGAAGCTTCTTAGCTCCAAAACTACCCCAGGATCGCGGCACAATGGCAAGTTCCTGGATGACGATGACAACCGCACCAGTCATTGAACTTGAAAGCTCATCAGACGAGACCCTGAGATCCTTTCAATTGGGGAGGGGTTCTGTTGGTGGACTCTCTCGCGAGAAAACTTGGATCGTCGGTTTTCTATAAAGCTTGGGGGTTTTCGCTCTTTCTTGCTGGGCCAGTCTCCACCTTGATCATCCGCAATCATGTTCTTCAAGGCTGTCGTTGCTGCTCTCATCCCCCTCGCCCTTGCGACCAAAGGCAAGGGCCCCGACAAGGATGGCAAATACTGGATCAAGGGAGACGGCATCCAAGCCGCCTTCATTCCCTACGGCGCCTCCATCACCAATCTTCTGATCGACGACCAGTACGGCATCACCCGCGATATCGTCGCTGGCTTCGACAATGCTACGCACTATAGCATTGACGAGTCTCACCCCCATCTCGGAGGTGTTCCTGGAAGATACGCCAACCGTATTCGCAACAGCACGTTCGAGATTGACGGCAAGAAGTATCACGTCACGCCCAACGACAACCCCACGCCTGAATCTCCCAAGGGCGCTGATACTCTCCACGGAGGACCTGATGGCTGGGACTACCGCAACTTTACTGTTGTGTCGTACACAGACTCCAGCATCACCTTCTCCATCGTTGATCCTGATGGCAAGGAGGGTTTCCCCGGAGAGGTTGTCTCCTACGTCACCTACACCCTGACCGGCATGGACTGGGATTTCAAGATTGTTGCTCTTGCGACCACCAAGAAGACTCCTATCATGCTTACCAGCCATACGTACTGGAACCTCGACGGCTTCTCTAACAACGAGACAAGCACCATTTCCAACCATAGTCTTTACATGCCCTACGGTGGCCAGCGTGTTGCGACGGATAACATTCTCATCCCCACTGGCGATATCATTCCTAACAAGAAGGGATCTGTGAATGATTTCTGGAGCAAGCCCAAGTTGATTGGCGACCAAGCCAACAACAAGGATTTGGAGAATAACTGCGGTTTCAACTGCACAGGATATGGTTAGTATTCATCCGCACGATCTATAACATCGCTAATCAATCTCAGACACCTGCTACAGCGTCAACCGCGGCCAGCTCGGAAACTTCGACTGGCGAACTGAAGGTCCCGTGGCCACCATCTCCTCCGCCTGGTCTGGCATCCAGCTCGACATCTACACAGACCAGGACGCCTTCCAGTTCTACAGCTGCACTCAGCAGAAGGGCACCATGCCTCTCAAGAAGACGCAGGGTCTCAAGGATAACAAGGACTTCCCCCGAATTATCCCTAAGTATGGATGCATGGTCGTTGAGGTTCAGGACTACATTGATGGCATCAACAACCCTGAGTGGCAGAGGCTTGAGAAGCAGCTCTATGAGCCTGGTGGTAACCCTTATGTTCTTCAGGCCAAGTACCGCTTCAGCCTGAAGGGCAAGGAGTAGATTATAGATGTAGCGGGGAGTTGAAGTAATTGATAATATTTGAACGGCTTGATGTTTGTAAAATGAAGCGACAATGGAAGTTTGACTGTGATGTATTTTCGTACTCCATATTGGTGTATGAGAGTTCCTGAGCGGTGGACTAGTCACTGATGGCTAGGTTGACAGGTCCAATACTGACGCTCAGCTCCTCGTCAAAGAAGGCTCATATCAGAAGCGCACAAATACCCAAATCCTCCATCGACTGCCCGGCACTCCAAAGTCTACTCGGGTCCCGCCGCCGCTGCTTCCAAGCATTTTTCACAACACTATACACTGTACCTAGATTAGTAAAGCCCGGTTCAGCACGTTGTATAAGCTGTTTTAATAAATCGTCAAAGTACTTCTCATTCGGAGGAAGGGCCATGGAACCTGCAACACATAGAGGCCATGGCGTTGCTCGAAGGGATATGTGTGGAGGTAGGTTGTCCAATACTTCGACGACTCGTGACACTGCGCTGTGTGGATCTGGTGATGGGGTATTATGTTCTGAAGCAATGGTATAAAGTTGGACGAGAGCTGCGGTCGCGTAGAGTTGGGTTACGGAGCGGCTCGTTGGTGACAACTATTTCGGACTGGTTAGCAAATATCCATCTGTAGGAGAGATGTACAGACCGTTGAACCATCATCCAAGGCCGCCTCTATTCCATCGATGATGTTCTTCTCCAATTCACCTATGGCCACTCCTAAGCTATGACTACCCATTGTGCTAGCTTCTGAGCTCAGAGCCATCATATCGCCAATCGCGATCATGATACAATTTGAGCAGCCCATGACTCTAGACATGTCGATGTTTCCAGCTTCGAGCCAATTGTGGTATGGGAGCTTGGGCGCAGTCCCTGTTGCCAAAGGAGCAAGCATATCGACCCAGATCAGATTCGAGAGAATGAACCTTTGGGCGGTATTCATGCCGCGATTAAAATAAAAATCGGGGCTTGAAGGATCGGACTCGTTAAAGTCAAAGTCGGATGATTTCAGGTTTTGTATAACCGACACGAGGGCGTTGAAGTGGGCTTGCCAGTTGTTGGTGGCGCCTTGAAACACCTGTTCCGAGTCAGAGAACAAACAAGTGTGTATGATTGATGGAAAATCACCTCAAAGGAAATCAAGAACATGCCGCCAGCAAGGAACTTGAGCCATTCCTCGATGTTGTCAGCAGAAGCACCCACGTGTTGGACGACATGTCGAAGCTCCTGGAGCGCCTTTGTATGATACTGCAACAACTCATCTTGCTGATTCTCGGTATGATGAGGCGATATGATGTGCTGATGGAAGGCGGAAAGAGTTAAGGCTGCATTTCGAAGAGGTGCGTCTGTTCACAAAGTCAGAATCCAAAGTGCTGCACGAGGAAAAGGCTTACTTCGTTCTAAGAGGAAAAAGAGCCACCCTCTGCCTCCCTGAGCTGGGGCGTCCACATAGAAGGCGTATTGGATGGGGAAGATGTAATCGAGATAATGAACGAGATATTGCGCCTCGCGGAAGATTGTGTTGGTTGCCGATGAGCCGAGATTCCCTTGACTGGCACTGTCGTCATTCCGTGGTCGGGCATTGACATTGGCACGAGATTTGTGGGCTCCTTCTGCCATAGACCGAGCGAGTTCACGGTTCTGAATTCTTTTGACGCGTCGGAAATTCTTCTTGACCTCACCTTTGATGCGTCGAAGCTCTTGCTGAAGCAAGTCATCATTACCCATCCATTCCGGCGGATCGAGATCATATCCATGGCAGGTAATACTCCGAGTGCTGCACTCTTCACACTCTGGGAATGATTCGTCACATCTTCTGTGACGGATGCGACATGTCCAACAACCCCTGCGTCCTCGAGGCATGATGTTGGAACCTGTCAAACTCGGAATTGAGCCTGCAAGGTCGGAAATGGAGCGGGGGCCCAGCAAGTGGATAGGCGGTGCTTTAATGGTCTTTTCAGTGGATCGACTAAACCAATTCAGGGTCTGAAGCGCTAACACTGGCGCTGAGCTATTGGCACTAGACAAGAAGTACGAGCTGACCTTTTTACAGTGTGCCGACGATTTGCGATATCTACTCTGGATCTGTGGTAACCATATAATTTATTTCAAAGAAGCCACTCGGGTCCAATCACTGGAGTTGGTTTAGTCTAGCGGGGAGACTTGCAGGCAAATCAACAAAGTTTATTCATAGACTACCCCAAGTGTTTCTTCAGCTGTGTTTTTCCTCAACTTGTGTTTCTTCCACTGAGTTGTCTTGCGACCTGATCCAATCTATTACTAACCCACCGAGCCAGCTTCGGTCCGCTAACATTCACAGTTTTTCCCCGAACGCCAAAACCTTCTTTTCTCAATTTGCCTTTTTCCCCGGCCGGATGACCGTCGATGATGATGGGGCAGCGCTGCATCTTTTGATGGGATGGAGGGTTTTTGGCTTGTTCGGTCATGGCTTTTTGTGGTTGAAGCCTTGGTGGTGATCGCCTTGAGAGGGTGACGATGGAGAGGGCATTCGGCCTGCCAAGGCTGGGGAAAACATCTTCTTTATGCTCGTGGATTGAGGCCACTTGTTAGATTGGATCTCAAGGTTTGAGGCATCAGCTNNCTGCAAGGCATCTTGACTTTTCAATTCATAGACTATAGAAGTTGTAGCGTGACAAGACTGCACGTGTACTGCAGCAATATCTGTATCCAAGAACTCAGAACGACCAATTCTTAAGCCACATTGCAGGAAAAAGGTTTACCAACGCCGCCCTGATTAAATCTTGCAATCTGTTCCATGTTAGCTTAGCCCAAACCAAGAGCCAGGTGTCACTCACGATCTGGTCAATACTGGCATATGTGCCGGCCACAAACACAAAGAACCCCACGACAAACACGACAAAGTTACAACAAGCACGGTTGAGATTGTGCTTGTCGTACCAATTTCCCTCCTTGAGAAGAATGAACCACATAATGGGAGGGATCCAGAAGGAAAACCCAGAAATGAAGAGCGAAGCACAGATTCCCAGAAGCTCGGAGAAAAATGGGATGGCCTCTGCAATAACCCACGAAAGGAGGATCACAATGGAAACGACAGCTAACCAAGTAATCCAGCCTTTGCGGGTATTGATAAACCGAGTAATAGAGTTCTTGTAAAGTCGACCATGGATGAATCTACAAGCAACTGTAGCATTGATCGATCCTGAGATATAAATGACTGGCAAGGCAATGCCGAACGCGACTTTTGATACTAGTGGGCTGGCAGATAGCAAGGCCGGAGACTGGACTTGCTGACCAACAAACGCATAGATGACTGACCCTGTAATGGTGTATATGACGATTTCCATAAGACCCAGAGTAACAATGGACTTGGTGAAATCGGTCGGGGTATGCATCTCAGACATGAATGTGAATTGGGCAGCAGCAAATGCGTATGAGAAGACGATATTGGAAATAGCTGTCATAGCTTGCGAAAAGCTGAGATTTTCCTGCGGCCACGCTGACCAAGTGGAGGATGAGAAACCACCTGGAGCGTCTGATCTCTGAATACCCGTCGCTATCATGACAATACCAATCGCAAGGATGATAGAGATGAAGTCGATGTACCCGAGGATCGCAATCTCAGTAAACGAAGGCGGGATTGCCAGGACCATGAGGACAACGGCAGAGATAACCCCGAACGCGAGCTTACACATGCTGCTGCCTGTGATCCTGACAAGAGCAATAGTACCAGTCAAGCAGTGCGAGCCAGTAGCCAAGATCAGAAGCCCCAAGAAGACAACAGCAAACAGCTTATCACCAAACCCTCCCATCAAAAGCCGACCAGCATCGACATAGTGATCAATGTCAGGATACTTGAGCTTGACAAGACCAACCATGTAACCAGCATACATGGCGATGAGCCCGATTCCAACGCAGCATATAACGCCAGCGACCATTCCGAGGGTGGCAAACGCTGCAGGGAGACTCAGACTGCCTAGGGCGATGGCCTGGACGATAAGAACGACAGTGAGGCGCTTCCAGCCCAGACGGTGGAAGTGTGCGGTGCCTTGGATGGTCTTTTCTCTCTCGAGGTCTGTTTGGAAGGTTTGGGTTGTGGCTTCTTGGAGAGATGGTTGACGGAGGACGCCATCTTCTTTTTCGCTGGCGACGATGATGTCGGAGTCGTTGGTAGTCTTTGGACTGCCCATTGTGAGAAAATAGTAAAACTAGGAATGAGAGGTGACTTGACTTGATGGAAAGAAGTGGTTGGAGAGCAGTTACTGGGTATGGGGAGGGTGATGTCTATTATACTTGGGAGAATGCAACCCTGCACTGGGCTTCCGGTACGGATACGTTGGACCGACATCCCCACGGGGAAGAGAGTCAAACGTGCATAAGCTCAATGTGCCGAGAGTTTCCTCCTCCTCCTCCCCTGATCACGGGAATTGCCAAGCGCGATCAATGGTCCATCATCCCAAATCGACCGGGTTATCGGACAAGCGAGTCTCGGCCCTGAGCCATTGGTTTCCGAACCTGTGCGTAGTGGTCATCATATGAAGGGCGATTACCAGCTTTGTTCTCTAGTGGTTGATGATATCTCTTGAGTGTGTGGTTATATGATGGATTGCAATACAGCACATGCAGCATACACGATGTTTTGACTGATTCTGTTTGAGTGATTTTCAGTTAATAGACCTGACAAGCTGCTTGCTCTCCTTGACTGATTACACGATAATGCTTCAGCTTCGTCTTTCAAAAGGCTGGCCCGTATATCGGGGTCTCGGGCACTTCGCACTCAACTCCAGCACTTCCATTTGATGAATCTGGTGCTAATAACCTGTGAGTCTAAGTCCAATCAAACATGACTCGGCAATGGGGAAATCTCGGGTTTGGCTTTTTGGCCTGATCGGGGAATAACAGCCTACTTGGGCGATGTTGGCTCTCGCTAATTGGACAGATTGCTGGGCCGATGGAAGCCTTTAATATGGAGCTATGGAGACCAGCACTGGGAAGGAAGCTCGGAATTCCATTGGGGTAGAGTCAGACCTGTAGAGAAGATCAGACGACTTTGATCTCAAAAGATATTGCACTGCTCGTAAATATCTGTTGTTTCGTTGCATCTCACAGGAGCTTCTCGGACACGATGGTCAAAACTTTGTTCGTCAATTATCTGCAGCGATCACTGAATTCCTTGCTTTGTAGATAATTGATTCAGTGATCATGCCTTATATATTATTGATTTGAGGCGCGATTTCACGCGCTTGAAGGAGGCCAAGTACACGCAGCTGTAACCAAAAGGTGTAAAGGCTACAGAGTGAAGCTGTTCACAAGGGACTTTTGGAGTGATACTTCCTTCAAATGCAACAACAAGAGAACTCAAATACGAAGATGATCATGCTCCACTCAATTGAAGCATCTGTACTTACAAAGCTCCAATCGTATTGATGGAGTAGATCAATGATTGTAAAGAAAACATGGAATTCTTTCAGCGCAAGAAGTGCTAGAAGAAGATTTCCACTGGCTCATCTCAACATGCATTGACGTGGATAGGAATAACTTCAAGTCACTCAACGACTACATCAGCAATCTGGATAAAAGTTATATTCATTCTAACTGCTATAGTCTGAGATCTCTTCCATTTTCTATTTTCAGTATAAGTAAATCTCACAATACATTACTAGGCTTGGTCGAGATCGAGGATAAGGTTTTACATGGCAATGCAAATCAGATCTATTGGCGCCGGGCGGAACACGGCTAGTATGAACTTATAAGCTTTAGTATCACGCGAGTACCAAAGGAGCTACTGTCCATGCCGTAAGTGAGATCTTACTCGGTGCGGCCCCTGAATTTCCCCGGCATTGGTCTAGCGTGTTACTTGTTTCTCTTCAATTTAAGTGGCTTGATTGTTTCCGTACCATGCAGATCTAATGGCGGGGAGACATGTCTTGGTTATTGTTGATCTAGATAAATTAAAATAAGACTTTCAGAAGTGATGCTTCTTATACAGATGTTGCCAGACTGGAATTATGTTAATCTGTAACTACAAATAGGTTCCTGCAGACTCCAGATATGAGCATTCTAAGCTAAGACATGTCAATTAAAAGAGCCCAGACCTCTTTCCCTTATACCAATTATTTAAAAAATAAAACAGTTAGAAAGGCTCTCACAGACTGGGCCCAGAGTAGAATCCCACTGAGCGATATTGCATTCCTTCGATGTGTTGCTTGCAATTGAGACTTGTGGCTGAGAGCTTATATCACCACAGAGAACTTAGCATTCCATCTGCACCACTACCCTCATATAGGGCAGCCATATAAAAGACACCTAGAACTTACTAGCCCAAACTGTAATAAATGATATCACTTATTGCTACGGCAAAAACATTGCCGAGCTAGCCGAGGACCTGGTTGCTCAGCACTCCTGTTACTGAGTTCGATGTGGTGATATAAGCTCTCAGCCACAAGCCTCAACTGCGACGCGGTCGCTGCTCACGGCCTCGAATCTTTTTGTAAGCACTGAAATCGTACTAAAGTTCCCGCATCCATACTGTCAATCAAAATGATTAAAGGTGGACGGAATAAAATGAAATAAGTTCTGCCGGTGGTGCCTCATTGGATGTTACCCTTGTTTTCTCAGATCTCTCTCTGGTCTATTCATTCACATTGGGTTATTCATTTTTGCCCTTCTTCCATTCCTTTTCTCGATCGCATCAGTTAATCAACTATATATTTATTCATTCTTGTCATTATTCAGCCAATTGATAACATTCTTTTTTCCCTACGCTCCTTGATCATGTCGCTTCGGCGCATGGTGTGCTTTTGGGCCCTGGCCTTCTTAGGCACAGGATCCGATGCAAGTTTGCCGGCAGTAGTCAAGCGGGCCGTTCAGACACAGCCCATCGAGATCATTGACGGATCGTCTACGATCTCTGACACTTTGACAAGGTATGAGATCTAGGGATTTCTCACCGGCTTGCTTTAGCTAATGTCTGTAGTACATTTCTCATCCGAACTGATTATACCTACACTGCCACTACACCCGTTTATGGATATGGTGAAGCAAACACTACATTCAATATTCCCCTCACGGACTCTCAGGAGCCAACATGTGGGACTGTCATGGTCAAGAGCCATGTGACTATATTAACGTCGACTGATCGTATAATAACTGCGCCCGAGACTACCACTCTGCCTACCGAAAATCCATGCGACATAGTAACCGTGATCGTCAGAATGCAAGGTTACAAGAAAGGCGATACAAAGGCGCCTCTTTCCCAAGCTCCGGTCTTGGCTTTATCTCCTTCCGAGACCGAAAGTTCTGCTCCATCCGGGACAGAAAATTCTACCATTGTTTCAGATCCTACAGTACCATCGACTACAGCAACTGGGCAAGGCACTGATAGCACTGCTGTTACCACCATACAGACTCCTTCTCAGGACGACTCCACCACTACTTCAAATCCTACAGTGCAATGGACTACAATCACTTCTCAAGGAACTGGTACTGATCCTGTGACCATGACGCAATCTCCAACTGGACCTGGTGAGACAGGAATCGTTTTGGTCATGGCCGCCAGGTATGAAATGACCTCGGATGCCCCAATTGACTATACCACCATCACGAGCACCGGCACCGGTACTGGTACTGGTACTTACACTCTCACCGAGCCCCCATCAGGATCTGGTGCTGGTACGGTGGTGATTGTGGTACCGAGCCCATTAGCTCTTTATGTTACCGTGACATCTTATGATAGCTCGGTCACAGCTGTAGTCACGAGTACAATGACCCCCACTGCTCCTGGCGAAACTGGTACTGTTGTTGTCTATGATCCATACGAATGGGTGACCACCACCTCTTATGGCGGTGCCGATCCATCTGACTATACGACGTCTATGTGGCCTTCTGCGTCTGGTCATGTAGGTACGGTAGTCGTGCATATGGCATATAGATGGGTGACAGTCAGCTCTTATGACGCAACAATCACAGCGGCATCTACACAGACTATATCACCAGGCTCCCCAGACAAAACAGGTACCGTTGTGGTATACCAGCCAGATCCATGGTTCACAGTTACTTCCTACGGAAGTGTCACGGCAGCATCAACAACCACCATATATCCAACTGCTCCAGGCGCAACAGGCAATGTTCTTATTTATAGGCCATACCAGTGGCAAACAGTCACCTCTTACGATCCAGCCGTCACAGCCGCATCCACAACCACTATATCACCATCTCCTGAAGCACAGACAGGCACTGTTATCGTGTATGAGCCTTATAAGTGGGCGACCGTCACGTCTTATGGAGAGTTTACAGCTGAATCTACGGCTACCGTATCTCCAACTGCTCCAGATGCAACAGGCACTGTTATTGTATATGAGCCTTATCATTGGGCAACCATCACATCTTATGGAGAATTCACAGCTGAATCTACAGCTACCATACCTCCAACCGCTCCAGCTGCAACAGGAACTGTTATCGTATATCAGGGTTATCGGTGGACGACCGTCACTTCTTATGGAGAATTTACAGCTGCATCTACAACTACAAAATCTCCATCCACTCCAGGTCAAACAGGCACCGTGGTGATCTTCAATTCGCAGCCATATTCGACATTTACTTCCTACGGAGCCGTATCAACTGCTACCACATACACCTCGCCTCCCCCTGCTCCTGGCCAGACAGGTATTGTTATGGTTCTAATGCAACAACCATATACGACCGTTACCTCATACGGAGGCGTTACGGCAGAATCAACAACCACTATAGAACCGTCCGTTCCAGGCCAAACGGGCACTGTGGTGGTCTTTGATCCGCAGAACTACATAACTATCACCAGATATGGAAATGTCACAGCTGCTGCTACAACAACTGAGAGCGGTCTTGGACCTAACCCAACTCTCACCGTTGTGGTTGATCTCCCTCAGCCATATACGACTATTACTTCGTACGGAGGCGTTACAGCTGAATCTACAACCACCATAGATCCAACTAGTCCAGGACAAACGGGCACTGTTGTGATCTTTGATCCGCAGATATATGTAACTACCACCAAGTATGGACGCGTCACAGCTGCTGCTACAACAACTGAAAGCGGTGTTGGATCTAACCCAACTCTCACTGTCGTGGTTGATCTCCCCCAGCCTTACACTACAGTTACCAGTTATGGCTCTTTCACCGCAGCCAGCACTATAACATATCCACCTTCTGTTGCAGGGCAACTCGGCACTGTAGAAGTTGATCTTCCGCAACCTTTTACAACCGTCACCAGCTACAAAGATGGTCTGACCACAGCGGTGACTACAACACACTCATTCGATGTACAAGCAAAGTTTGCTACTGTCGAGGTTGATATGCCTCAATCCTATACGACAGTTACAAGCTACATTCCAGGCCTCATAGGCCCGGCATCTACAACCTTACCGGTGTCTAATCCAGGTGACGTGATGACTGTGGTCCTTGATCTTCCTCAGTCGTATACAACTGTGACTAGTTATGGCTCATGGACTCAACCGCTTACTACAACGTTGTCACCCACTGGGCCTGGAGGCGTGGCTACTGTTGTTGTTGAGAGTCCTCAGATGTATACAACTGTCACAACCTACGTTGATAGTCTGACTGCACCTCTGACTACGACAAACCAACCTGCTAATCCCGGGGATCCTGCCACTGTTATGGTTAAGAGTCCTCAAGCATATACGACTGTGACTAGCTATGGCTCTTGGACTGCACCTCTAACTACAACATTGTCACCCACTGGGCCTGGAGGCGTGGCTACTGTTGTCGTTGAGAGTCCTCAGTTGTACACAACTGTCACGACTTATGTTGATAGTCTGACTGCACCTCTGACTATAACAAATCAACCGGCTAAACCTGGTGATCCTGTCACTGTTGTTGTTGAGGACCCTCAACTGTACACAACTGTTACAACCTATGTTGATAGCCTGACTGCACCTCTCACTTTGACAAATCGACCGGCTAATCCTGGGGACCCTGCCACTATTGTTATTGAGAGTCCTCAGCTGTACACAACAGTCACAACCTATGTTGATAGTTTGACTGCACCTCTTACAACGACTTTATCGCCTACTGGTCCTGGAGGCTTGGCTACTGTTCTTGTAGAGGATCCTCAGCTGTACACGACTGTTACCAGTTACGGTGCCTACACAGCAGCTATAACAAGCACCATAGCACCTGTATCTCCAGGCGGTGTAGCTACTGTTGTTGTGGACTTACCCCAGCGGTATACAACTATAACCAGTTATGGTTCCTATACAGCAGCTACAACAAGCACCTTGGCGCCAGCATCTCAGGGTGATGTAGCTACTGTTGTAGTAGGACTCCCCCAGCCATATACCACTATGACTAGCTATGGCAGCTTTACAGCAGCAGTAACCACTACAATGTCACCAGTGTCCCAAGGCGGTGTAGCTACCGTTGTTGTAGACTTACCCCAGTCCTATACGACTGTCACAAGTTGGGGTGCCTTCTCAGCTGGTACCACTACAGTGGCCCCGGCTTCCCAAGGCGGTGTAGCTACTGTTGTGGTTAAGAGTCCTCAGGCATATACAACTGTGACTAACTATGGCAGCTACACAGCAGAAATAACCACTACAATGACACCAGCGTACCAAGGCGGTGTAGCTACTGTTATTGTAGACTTACCCCAGTCCTATACGACTATCACAACTTGGGGTGCCTTCTCAGCTGGTACCACTACAGTGGCCCCGGCTTCCCAAGGCGGTGTAGCTACTGTTCTGGTTAAGAGTCCTCAGCCCTACACGACTGTTACAAGCTGGGGGTCCTTCTCAACAGTTGGTACTACTACCTTATCGCCAGCTTCTCCTGGTGGCGTTGCAACTGTCGTTGTTCAAGACCCTCAGCCTTATACAACTATCACAAGCTATGGTTCCTTCTCAACAGTTAGTACCACTACCTCGCCATTCTCTCCGGGTGGTACTGCAACAGTCGTTGTTCAACAACCGCAGCCCTATACGACCGTCACAACCTATGGTTCCTTCTCAACAGTTAGCACCACTACCTCGCCATTTGCTCCGGGCAGCACTGCTACTGTTGTGGTTCAAAAACCCCAGCCCTATACAACTGTCACAAGCTATGGTTCCTTCTCAGCAGCTGGTACTACTACCTTATCGCCAACCTCTCCTGGTGGCGTTGCTACTGTGGTTATGCAACAGCCCCAACCATACACCACTGTAACTACCTATGCCACCACTGTCTCAAGCGCCAGCACATCCACTGGAACTCCGGCTTCCGCTGGGCAGACTGCTACTGTGGTGGTCGTCGCTCCCGCAGTTGGTACAAAGGCTGCAGATCAAACATGTAACAACGCTGGTCTGGAATACGCTATCTATAACAACCCGTACACCAACGGTGATGCGCCTTATTACTCTGCCCTTAACATATCATATTTTGCAACAAATACACCAACTTTTACTGGTACTACGCGTTCGATTGGTATTACCGAACCAGGAGGAGTCAAAGCCGGAAACTCAGGCCCTGCCCAGGTTATTTATCCTGGTGCACCAAGTCAAACATGGCAGTATAAAGCTGTTAACCATCGGGCATTCTTGTATGCGCCTATCAATGGTACTTACTCTGTTGTTGTCCCGTACTCTGACGAGGTTACACTGGTTTGGTTCGGTAGCAAGGCTCTATCAGCATGGTCTAAGGCACGTTCCAGTGCAGATCTACAGCAGAACTACTCATCAGGGCCTTCCAGCTCTATGACTTTTAACATACAGCTAACAGCAGGGACTTATACGCCATTCCGGGTTTTCTGGGCTAATGCTCAGGGAGATTATTCTATGATAGTTACTGTCACAGCTCCAGACGGTACTGTCATCGTTGATGGCTCTGGGTCGTCAAGCAAATACTTTGTTAGATTTGCTTGTGATTCTAGTACACCTTCTTATCCTGCATTTGGAAGTGGCGGTTAATCTTACACTCTCTTACCTTGTTTCTCTTCTTATCTTGTTTTCCCTTACTGCCTTACATAAGTAGTTAAATAAAAAATGGATTTTGAAACTTATTTGTTGCCACTTTAATTTTGCATCAAGATCAGACAAACTCGGAAATGGGGAAACATTGGGAATTGGTTTTGGGGGACCTGAGCGGGGAACTAATTGGACAAACAGCTTGGCCGAAGACTTTATTATGGAGCCCTGTGAACTACACACTGGGAAGGAAGCTCGGAATTCAATTCAGCTGGGGTCGAGTTGATCAGACGACTAGACTAGACTACTATAAAAGTTGAGCTCAGAGATACAGACTATCATCCTGAACATTGCCACGGTTTTCAATCCCTCTCGTTTCTTTGCATCTCACAGGTCTTTTCTTTTTCCAGAGATTTCATCACCAGTTTTCGCTCTTCAACACAATGGCCAAAACATTATTTGTCAATGGTCGGATCCTGTCCAAGACAGAGACAGGCCTCAACGGCAACGCCCACTTCTCAGACTGCATGCTTATTCAAGACGACAAAATTGTCGCGGTCGGGTCTCGTCATGACATCTCCCATAATCTAGGCTCAGACGTCCAGATTCGCCATCTTGATCAGCGTGTTGTTCTTCCCAGCTTCATCGATGGTCATATGCATCTTCTCCTACTCGGCCAATCCCTTCGCAAGCTTGACCTGTCGCGATGCACTTCACTTGAGGACATCCGATCATGTATCAGAAGATACGCTTCTGAAAACCCAGAGATACCAGCTATTCTTTGCAAAGGATGGAGACATCACATGACCAAGGGTGGGGTAACAGCTGCTATGCTAGATGATCTTGATCCACGACCTATTTTCGTCGATTCCGGCTCGCTACACTCCTGCTGGTGCAATACTGCAGCTCTGAAGGAACTTGAGGTTGATGATATGCCAGATCCAGCTGGTGGTAAGATTTATCGTGATGCAGATGGAAAGCCCTCTGGCCTTCTAGATGAAGGCGCTATGATGTCCATCAGTGAGTGCAGTCCATAACCTGATCACTTCCAGACAAAAAGCTGACCATACTAAACAGTCTGGCCATTCCAAGCAAAGTCATCGCCCAAGCATGAACGAATAGAGGCGATCTGCGCCGCCGTAAAAGAGTACAACGCAGCTGGCTACACCGGCGCAGTCGAAATGGCCATGGACGAAGAAGCATGGGACGCTCTCGTAACACTCAAAGAAACAGAACCCAATCTGCCACTACGACTAGCAGCATACTGGCTCATCAAACCAACCGCAGACCTCGAACAAAACTCAAAACAAGTGCAGCGTGCTATCGAGCTGAGCAAGCAGTACAACTCGACAACAAGTCCTGATCTTCGTCTTGTCGGAATCAAGGTCATCACCGACGGCATTGTCGACGCATGCACTGCTTACTTGTCTGAACCGTATGCTACTGCTGGATGCCCACCACCTACCTGGGAGCCAGAGTTCCTCGAACCCGTGGTCAAAGAGGCTGATGCTGGTGGCTTACAGGTCGCCTTGCATGCTATTGGCGACGGTGCTGTGAGAATGGCCATCGATGCTATCGAGAAGCACGCTACGCCAGGTCGAAGGCATCGAATTGAGCACTTGGAGCTTGTTTCCCCAGAAGACGCCAAGAGGCTTGGAAAGCTTGGTCTAACAGCATCCATCCAACCCATCCACGCAGACCCAACAGCGTTAACAGCATGGCCTGAACTCCTTGGTGAAGGGCGATATGAAAGAGCATTTGCGTACCGAGAGTTCGCTGATGCAGGTGCCTTGATGGCAATTGGTACTGATAGCCCTACTTCACCATGGTCGCCCATGCATAATTTCCATGTCGCTATCAACAGGCAGTCCTCCAAGAACCCAGAGAACCCCAAGGTAGTGCATGAGCATTTTAAGTTAGGTTTGTGTGAGACTTTCGTTGCCGGAACAGAAGGTGCAGCGCGGAGTGTTTTTGCTGAAGATCGTGTTGGAAGCTTGACACCAGGGAAACTGGCTGACTTTATTGTTGTTGATATGGAATGGAACCCGAAGACATTACTCAAGGCTGAGGTGAAGGAGACTTGGTTCGGAGGATCCCGGGTATTCTAAGTAGATTTCAAGATCATAGAAGATTACCAAGACTATGCCTTTATAACTTAACAGTGGCCCTCCTGTGAATCTTATCCTTCTTACAGCATCTGCCAGAGCTGCAAAGTCGCCTCCCCAGATACTGCTAGCAACAGTCTTATACGGAACGCAGACATAATGATTTGCTTTGATGCGGTTGTGATTCCTCTGCATCCAGCTTTATATCCTTACCTGCCTCACTGAAGGCTACTGGAAGTCCAAGTGCCGTCACCATCTACATGATACCTCAGACGCCCAGTGAATCAACGTCATCCTCTAACTCCAAAGCAAGTCTATCCCTTCCGGACCTATTATTGTTATCGGCGTCGTCGGGGGTGTAGCCGTTCTTGGGTTGATCGGCATTGGTGCTTTATGCTTACTGCGGCGCCGGCGATACAACAAGCGCCAGGAACAGATAACACCTACCAGTCAACCAAACATGGCATCCTCTCCGCCACTGAAAGCACATATGTCAATGGTTCAGAGCTCTGCCACCACGTACGAGATGGCTGAATCTGAGGCTCGTGAGCCTGAGCCGGTCTATGAGATGGGCGGTGGTTCACCAGGGAGAAAGAAGTGGCGGAGGTTGAAGTGGCTTACTAGTTCACAAAGTCAGTAAGAGCCATGTAAATACTGCATACATATTTCCTATTACCAGTAAATCCTAAAATCTTGATTGTATGCTAGTAGCCTTCCTAGTAGGCCTGACTCCCAATCCTATCCGCTGCCCAGAACTTGGAACTAATATTGAGAGGCAAATGCATCAGCATACATATCCATATCGGAGACAAAGCCATTCAATCTCGTTGGCGCCCAGCCAAGTAACTGCTTGGCCCGATCAGACGACCCACGTATACTAGTACCCATTGCTTCCTCGAACAAATCTTCCCCAGGGCCTACCAACTCACAGCGTCCCTTAAAGTCCCAGTGTGAAGCCAGAGCTGTGAAGATCTCCGACATGCTCTCCTGACTTGTCACAAGATCGAAGATAGGGTAGACCGAAGTGCTGTTGATAAGTGCAAGCTTCTCTATAGCCCTCTGGAAACCAGTAGCGACATCGTTGACGTGGACAAGCCCGGGTCGAGAGTCAATTCTCAATGGGACCTGAATAGTGTCTACAGATCCGCTTCGAGAAGCTTGGAGCAGTGGGAGGATGAATGTTGTCCAAATAGTACTCTCGCCGCCGTAGATAAGCGCAGGACGTAGGACAGCCACATCAAGAACGTCGGAAGCAGCGAGAACAGCATTCTCATGCGCGACGCGCCATGCGACAAGCGATGCAGGTGGTGTTGCGGCATTAGGCCCAATGATATCAAGATCATTGACCCGTCTGTCACTCGATCCATGGACCCAAGTTCCCGAACAGTAAATAAACCCAAGCTTCGGGGCTTGCGCAAGCCCTGCAGAACTTGCCTTGTCCAAACGCTCTTGGCCGATGGCTTTGACATGGGAAAGAAACTTTGCAGACGCCTGATTTGCAGCAGCCACATCAACGACAATGTCAATGTTGAAGCTGCGAATGGCATCGAGGTAAGCGTCCGGCTTGTTGATGGGGTCGGGGCAGATAACGGGGGTGACTTCGGCGACCGCAAGAGACTTGGCTTTGGCTTCATTGCGGGCGATGCCGTAGACTCTGTGTTGACCGCTGTTGACGAGGACGTTGCAGAGTCTGCTGCCGAGGTAGCCAGTGGCGCCGATGATGAGAACTCTGGGCATTTTGGATGGTGGTAGTGTTTTTAGTCAGTTGAGGTATTGCAGGGAATGAAGTATAATATGGCTGTGAAGGTTACTTTGATGGCCCAGACGTGATAACTCTTCTATTAAGTATTCTTCTCTCTTATACCGTTATACGTCAACATTCCATCATCAAACGGAATTTACCATCGGACGTATCAATTGTATGTTTCCCAAAGAGGTCTCTTTTGGAATAGCGCTGATGCTCTGGAACTTCCCGTGCCGGAGATAGACGGGCGGCGGTATTAACGGGACTAAGAATTACCGCATACAGAAATCCGCCACGGAATTAAGCCATCTCCAACATAGACACGAACTGCTCCTCAACCTCCCCGAAGAAAGTATCCCAAAGGGAAGAAAATTGTGCTTTCAGACTATCGCGTTCTTCTTCAGTCCAAGTTCGGCCGCCTCGGACCCAGCGCGTAGTTTCTTTTGCGTAAGGTATTGGCTGGTCGTAGGTGAGAGTCATGAATGGCCCTGTCAACCAGGTCAGTACATCGTCAACAGTATTAATCTTTGTGCACTTACAAAGTCCAACGGGTAGGCCCAGACTCTCATAGCAACGCAGTTCGGTGTCTGTCAGTCTTTTCTCGAGCCAGCCGTAGAATTGATGGAGGCCTTCTACGGCAAGAGATGATATCCGAACCGAATAGAATCTAAGGATAAAATTATCGTGCTTCCATACCAGGTCCACGACTGGAACTCGGATAAGTCTTCCACTAGGGCTAGTAGTGGTGCCAACCTCGACGCATCCTTGTGTGGTTAGATTGTGATTTTGAAGGAGAGTATGTTGCTTGGGTAACTCACTGTCAAGGTCGACTTCTGGTGGCCCCAGCCCAAGCCTCTGTGTCGCAAGCCTCAAGAAAAGACCAATCATCTCAAAATCAGGCGTATACATGATCAACCGTGCCATATATCAATCAGAAGTAGGTTCATAAATCTTTCGTTCAACTCACGCTACCAAAGACCCCTCCAACTCCCAGTTATGAAGTGCCCCATTCTCGCGCAAGAACACATAGCACGTCAACGCGGCTTTCCTGGTAGACCTTGTCGCAACTGTATTGACTTGGGTATCAAGTGCCGGAAGTGACTTCTCTTTGATACCGAGTCATGCGTGGTCAAAGACTGTGTTGCCGCTTGCGACTGTATTCCAAGAGATCTTGTTGGGAAAATGCCGTTGTGCATGGTCTTTGATCATTTGCAAGGCGGTCTTGTGGGACCAGTAGGCTGCGATGTGTAGAGAGGTTCGACTTCTTTCATCTGAGATGCGGAAGATATCATCGAATGAAGGGTACTTTGCCAGCAGCATTCTTGTGATCTGATGACACGCAAGATCATATGAATCTCGAGCTGGGGCGGTCAGTAGTGGCTGTGATGGTCGGGCAAATACTCACATCCTGAAAACCCTTCGATAGCTGTCGCTAATAAGTTCTTGCCCGTTGGTGTAGTTACATACTCGGGTAGTGGATCAAGATTGAGAAGATACTGGATATGTTCTATCGGCACCAAGCCATCGGCAACAGCAAGTGAGACAAGGTAGCCTCCGAACGTCACCCAGCTACCATCTCGGTTCATCTTGTAATCATGCTTCAGTGAGTATTTGGCCCGTAGAGACTCCGCTAACTTACACTCATTGTCATAGCCCTCAAGAAGAAGTTGAGCAAAGACGGTAAGTCCTGAATTGCACTGCTCCTTCAATATCTCCGTCACGCTCTTGCCCTTTCGTTTCTCCAGAGACAACTCTTCCAGTGTCTGGATAAGCTCTGGTAGAATCTTTGGGAAGTAGTGCGCTGCAAATTGAAGTGCATTCCGCCCTCCTTTCTCCTTGGTAAGAATACTAGCGCCCTGTCTGACGAAAGCACGTACGGCCTCGATATCCCTCCTCTCTATGGCGACATGAAGAAATAGCCGAGGCAAGTTCCACGAAGGATCATCGATAACAGTATCTGGAAAGACTTTCAGAAACGTATCGACAAAGAAACCGGATCCTCTGAACGTGCACATGGTCAGGAAAGGATCTGTAGGTTGCCTCTTATCCACCCGTCTTCGCTCGATCGACACCGACCGGGCATCTTCATCAGCTAGGAGAGAGATGACGGTTTCCAACTTCTTTATATCCTTTACCTCCGACACACATACAGTAGAAGCGTGTTCTTCTGAAAACAGCACTGAGAGCCTGAGCCTTGGCATCACTCAGTTGTCGTTGTGCTGATAGGTCTGAAATCGCTACCAAAGCCTCAGAAACAGTAAGCATCTTTTTCAAGAGTTCGATGTCAAGCTGCTGCGCTGCATGCGCGATCGCAGTGGTGAAGTTTAAAAATCCATCCCATTCTTGGACTTGTCTAGTCGGATCTGCGCCATACTCCAACAGAAGCTCAGTCGCCACCCCTTGAGAATAATCCCACGCTGCAAATGTAGTGTGAAGCGGAGTTGCGCCGTTCTTAATCTGGGTATTTATGTCAAGACCGGCTGATAAGGCAATGTCGAAAATCTCCTCGCAGTGCTCGCGCTTGGAAAATTGTGTGAGGGAGTGAAGAAGTGTAGCGCCGTGGAGAGTCTCTCGAGTGGTTGGATCAGTACCATTGTAAATGAGGAGTTTTGCCATTTCGAAGTGGCCGCAGTGGCAGCTTAGAAGTAATGGCGCCCAGCCGTGAGTATTACCACGTGCGTTGACATCAGCGCCAAGGTCAATTAGAGCGCGCGCCATGGCGAGATCGTTCTTAACAGTCGCGATCTGAAGCAGCGTAAAACCATCTTTGTTGCAACAGCCAAGACAGTCAAGTCGAATCACTGCCTCTTTGAACTCCTCTATCCTTCCAGGATCGATGTTTTCCTTTCCTGCGTCTTTGAAGCATGCCAGTCGATCAAAATCGAATACTCGGTTGTCCATGCTGGGCTTCTCATTCAGGAACAAAGGACTGTTGCAGTGGAGGAAAAACATCTTGGGGAATCTGCGCTCAGTTGCAAGATATGCTTCATACTTCCCTGGCCTCTTCCGCGTCCAAGTCTTACCGAGGATTTGATTCGTTGAGAGATGTTTAGGAACTAGATGGTCGAACAGTGTTCCTTGGGCAAGGCCGAATGTCTTGGTTCCATATGACTCAACTTTGCGTAGCAGTTCATCTTCACTATCTGGTGGCAATGGGGTGTCGCATGCATCAAAAATCCTAAGAATGATGGATAAGGCTTCTGGGTTCTCCATCATAGCGGCTGCAGCAAGATGATTTAGACCTTTTTCTATCGATGGCTCGACGAGTAGTTCATTGAGATATGCGCCAGCAAGATGCAGTGGAGCAGCAGAGTCTTGTACATCTCCCGACTCAACACTCTCTTTAAGATCTCGAAACACTTCTTCTTGTGCCACTCTTGGAATAAGAGATACGTTTAAGGTGTGCTCGAATGCAAACTGGCCTGTAAGCAACGCCAATCATGGAGCGTCTTACTTAGATCAGGGACTTTGGCTATGGTTCCATCATATATCTCCTCCATGTGAGAAATGAAGCCCTCGCTATCTTCATTATCCTCATTCGGCTTCCAGTTCTTCTTAAACGTCTTCAGACTAGCTGGTTTGAGGCTGTGGTCTTCGAAACATGTTGCGAGCATCTTCTCAAACTCCGGGTTGTTGATCTTGATGGATATGACTTGGTCGTGCATTTGACGAAGTTGGTTCAACATTTCGTCCTGATCTACTTCATTTATCTGAGAGACAGTTAGCAAAGGTCCTGATCAGCTAACAGCGCAGAGCCACCTCGGCGGCCTAATATCTGTTTTTGAGAAGGGGTTCGAAGTATGGCGTGTCATCCGAAGAGCAGATGATTTTGGTGATGATGTCGCGGATTGGATGTGCAAGTTGGAGATGGAGTTCTTTCGCTTTCAGACGTGGTGGACTGCTTTGGAACATCTTGCTGTCACAAAGAAGTCGGCGCATTCTGTTCTCAATGTGCCACTGCAGTCGTCGCCTTTGCAGGTCACGCTGGATAAGCAGTTCGGCAAGCCTATTATTGACGCTGCGACGAGCGTCTTGAGGCTGCTTGAGAAGATTGAGGGGATTCTTCAGCGTAACGGCGTCTTGATGGTTATGCAGGCAGAACCGGTCATGACAGATCCAGGTGCAGACCTCGGGGAAGCCACTGCGAGGTCGAGACAGCGACTCAAGCGATTCGCTAGTGAGCTTCTGGAGCATTCGAAGGTCTCGTCGCAGCGAATGTCTTCAAGGGATGTCAATACACAATCTCTCAGTATAAATCCACAGATGGTCAAATCTCACGGGTTCTCATTGAATGGATACCCATTCCCAAAGACTTCGACGCTTACAAACTAGCCCACTCTCGAATGGCACGAATCTCGATCACTTTACAGCAGATCGGAGCATTTTCAGCGATACAACCCCTCCCAGCTCTCGGGTTCGTTGAGTTTGGAGGTGCCAGGTCTTTCGGTCTCGTGTCGACCTTGCCTCGCAGTTTTACATCCTCTACAAAGGTTTATACACTATACGATATGTTGTCGGGAGCCCAGAAATTGGCGACTGGTAGCAAATCAGCTTCGCGAGTGCAGCATGCCCTTCCGAGTCTGAATCTGCGCCTCCAGCTTGCCTCAAAACTAGTGATGGGCTTCTACACTTTTCTCTTGACTCGGTGACATCATGAACACTTCAATTCTCTGCATATCGCATTCCTCATAGATGATGTAGACGCAAAGTCGAAGACACTTGACCTCAGTCAACCTATCATCGGAGGCTTTGCGATTTCTCGACCAGACTCATCTACCGAGTTATCCATCTCAGCGCCAGTTGAAGATACGGAAGTCGTATACCTGCATCCCGATATACACAAGCGTCTCAAATCAGGAGCCAAACAGACTGGCACCGAACAGCACTTCCAGCGAGTCCACGACATTTACGCTGTTGGACTATTACTAGCTGAGATTGGCTACTGGCGGCCCATCGCAAAGGTTGCTGAGTCTGGTAGCAAGGGCTCAAAAGCAGACTCGATGTCCCCCGAGCAGTTCAAAAAAGCTGTTGTCAAAAAGTGTAAATCTGATCTATCTTTCTTCGCTGGTGAGATGTACAGGGATATCACGCTGCGATGTTTACTGGCTGGTGAGTCCGGCGGGGTTCAGGCGGAGAATGATGCTGCTGGATTGAACAACTTTTATTGGGAAGTTGGGATTAATTTAATGACTAGCTAAACATTGTAGAGTACAAGATTATCTCACACTGATTGTCCGTGAAGATATTCAGGTGGTTGGGGAGGCAGCCGAGTCAAGTCCGAAGGATCGGACAGCGAATGCATCCACTTACAGGGGCTGAGCTAGGCAGAACGCCCTCCGCCTGCACTAAAATAGGCACACGATGCATGTTTTAGCGGAAGGATTCACAATGCTCAGGTTATAAGAATCAGAATGAAGATACAATAATCACCACGAAAAAGAGTACTCATAATTGTACATCATGACTTCAATTAATGCGCCCCCAATTGACTTTACCAACTTCTCATACACAAATCTCCCATCTCCCTCTTCAATTCGCTTACTCTCATTCATCAAAAGACCACGCCAGCTTTCACCTCCTTCAATTCTAGGCGAACCCCTGCTAGAATGCATTCTAGAAACAGTCGACATCAGCGAGGCCCCAGATTTCGATCTCATCTCTTCAACATGGGGAAACCCTGATAGCGCAGATTCGGGCAACATTGATGAATACGGACCAATGCATCGCTATCCCATCGCCATCAACGGAAAGCTAATGTTTCTCCCGAAAAATATCTACGAAGCTCTCAAGATGGCTCATAAGGTCAATGATCCTGTCGAGCGGCGCAATGAGCTTTTCTTGGAGACAGAGCTAATGACAGCCGTGGAAAACAATCATCGTCCAAAAGTACAACGGTTACTGGAACAAGGCGCTCATATCCATGCGCAGGATTGTTTCGGAAAGACGGCGATTCATCATGCAGCACACCTGGGTCATTACGATATCATCAACATGCTTCTCGACTATGGAGCCAGTATGAAAGTAATTGACTCGCATGGTAAAACGCCTATGGACTATATCACATTCACCAAGCCAAAGGATTGGGAAAACATTGCGGAGATTGCTTATAAGATGCAAAAGACGCCAGAGGAAAGAGAGCTTGTTCCTATTGCAGAGGTTGTTCGAGTAGGAAGACCGATATGGATTGATTCGATTTGTATCAATCAGAACAATTCGACGGAGAGATCAAATCACGCTTCTTTGATCGCACAGATCTACTGTCGTGCTCATTCTGTTATCGCCTGGGTTGGTGTTCAAAACGACACTACCAAGCTTGCGCCACAAGCCATCTTGTCAATCCTCCGAGCAGATGGCAAGGACGTGGATGAAACCATGTCTGATGAAACTGATTCTGCCGCAAAGGTTGGATGTTCATATATACCATCTGATCAAGAAAAATCCTCCATCATCAGATTTTTAAGGCGATCTTGGTTTGAAAGGGAAGATCTGATGCACGAGGTTGCGTTCGGGAGAGCAATCACTGTTTACTGCGGCATGGATACACTTCCGTTTTCATCTATAATGGAATTTCTCAGACGGGAGGCATATAGTGGTACTTTCTTGCCTTCTGACCTTCAAATTTGGTCTTTGCTTGGAAGTACAGGCTCGAAGAAACGGAGCTCACTGGGCGAGAGATCAAGGACGAAGAGGATGCGACGAGATTCGATTGATGAATGATTTGCTGGGTTTAGTCCGTATTTTCCTACTACCCCTCCTTCTGTCATATTTCGAAACTTAGTATGCTCCTATGGAGTAAGAAACTTGCTATCTCATCCTCATCCGCGTCCAAAAAAAGTCTGTAATCAGGTTTTAAATCGAAAACTCGTAAGCAAAGGCCGTAGCATTTGTAGGTGGATTGAACGGAATTATCAGCTGTGGTTTAAAGTTAGCTCAACCACTGACTCCAAAGAAGGATACACAGGTCCTTCATAGAAGGCTTTGTTTAACGAGAGGGGCTACTTACCATATTGGACGAATATGTATACTTCTGCTCCCCCAGATCAAGAGGCCCATCAACTTTTCCATTTGGCCCGGCCCAGTCAAATCGATACGTTCGGACCTTGACCGTGCCCTTGATGGGGAGTCCTACTGCTCCCAGGCCGATAACTTTGATGTCATACTTTGCTTGAACGGTTCTGGTGCCAGCTAGAATCTTGATCTTATTGCCTTGCTGAGTAGCAAAGACATCGAACTTCAAGTCCGACGATGCTTTTGTCAAGAGTCTCTGTCCTGCCATGGCGGCATAGTATTTATATACCTGCCATTCGCCATTAGGGTAATATGTCCCCTCTGACGTTCCGGTCGTACTGTAGACCAAGTTTCCCATCCAGTTGTGCAGATTAGATCCGCCGCCCCAATTTGCGCGTAGACCTCTGATGTCGTGGCGCTCTAGTTGAGAAAGGTAGTAGACCGAGTTGGCTGGATTCTGCTCATCTAGTGCAGCATACTCGTTCACATCAACTGGCTTCTCAGGAACACCGTATTGCGACCGTAAGGTAGTAAAGTCGGGGATTGTCGAATCGGGCTCACGCTCCCAAGCACCAATCTGATGCCATGAGAAATGATCGGGAACCGTTTTGTTGCCTGCTACTGATTGTAGCCAGGTATGCCATTTGTCATCGGTCAGAATGGGAGAATGTGCCATGGCTGGACCACTGAGAAGGGTTCCAGGAAGTGCTTTTCTGATTCGACCTAGTCAGCTTACTGAAACGCTATATGCAGCAGTGTTAATGACTTACCGCAGGAGTTTAGTCGCGCGATTGTAATACTCGAGAAACTGAGGCCACGGGCGATCCCAGAAGATGTCAATATCAGGCTCATTCCAAATATCAATCACAAGACCTTCGAGCATGTTATGAGACTTCAAGTCGGATACGAGCTGGCTCCAGAACAGCTCCATCTCAGTCCAGTTACCGTTGTCACCAGGAAACGGAGAGTTTGAGCCCTGTCCGCCATCCGCACCCCAGAGATCATGAGGCAACAAAATGAACTCCGCGTTATACTTGCGAGTTGTGCGGTAGTTCGATAGAGTAGAGTTGAAGCGACCGAGGTATCCTTCATAACCTCCTCGGGCCCAACCTAACGATGGAATCTGAGCGCCGCCGCCGCGATTGGCGTTGAACTTGATATCAGTCACTAAGTAATCTGGAATCGAGGTGTCGACATCCGTCCCATTGTCGGGCCAGCCGTAGATGAAACCTGACCCAAGGGCCTGTGTTCGTCCATAATCCTTAGAGAGGTCGACAGTTGCTGTGCCTTGCACCTGTGCAGCAACACTGGTGGCCAGAGCCAGCAGCAGAGTGCTGAGAGCCATGGGCTGCATCTTAGATTATTTGTCGAAGTGTTATCATCAATCGGAGCAAACAAGCTTTAATCTATTGGCATCTCACTTGGTGGCATCTGGGGCAGGCCACGAGGTATTTATTAGTCTTCCAGTCTTGGCTCTGTGGTTACTAGACACATGGAGATGGTACGATCTCCCCACCGCGACGTAGATCCCCCGCAGGAGCTCCTAAACAGGCAATGCTAGGGTTTAGAGCAGGAGAACGAACTGCCGATAGAGTTTTCTCCGGTGGGACAGGCTAAATGCAATATATAAGTTCAAAATAAAAGCGTGCTTAAATCTAATTGCCCATGTATTCGTGGAACACGAATTCTCAGCCGTCTTTCAGCTTGGCCCTCAATCATTGGATTATTGATTCTTTCTGTAGGACCCATGATAATCAGGCTATAGCCTTCACCTCTCCCCTCAGGCTTAGCATTGTATGATAGGCCAATATAGTTGATCATAGCTGTATTATCTTCTGGTTCGGTAGAGATTGCCATTCCGTGTCTCAAAGCACAAACTTGGATTGATATAAAGCAATTATTATTACATACCTAGTTTCGAACTCTCGCGTACGGGGCTGATACTGTGGTGATATAAGCTCTCCGCCACAAGTCTCAACTGCAAATAACACATTGCTACTGGGGAACTGCTTACCAAACGTTACAACATTAAGCCTGCGGCACAGCTAATATCGGCGGTCAAGTTTCATTCGTCGTAAACGATGGAGCCGTGAAAATGATATGATAGGCTGGGTATATTCATGTAATGTATGTTTGAGGCGTAAGTTTATGCACAGAAGCCCACTATTGTAATTCTTCATACTATTATTTCACTTTATATTAACAACTTCGTACTTCTTACTACATATGAAGTAAAATAGAAGTTTAACAAATACTGATATGTATAAGCCTTGTCAGAGAAATAAAACAATTTAACTGTATCTCCCTGCTTTTGTTTAAAGATCGAGGATGTACTAGACCCTAGCATCAGGTAATCAGATCATCCCCACTACATGAAACCTTGGTGTGACCATGACCTGACAACCAACACCCAACAACTAGGATAAGTACCTTGAACGCCCATTACGCGAAGTTTCTAGGATTTAATCCCTCTTCTACAATTCTGGCATTTTCGCAACACGAACGAGTTTTATTTTCCAACACATCATGCCGACAACATCGAGCTCGTCACCCAAGGCGCCGTCCTCGGCGAAATCGACACCATCTCCACAATTGGTACCAGCTGATCACGAAGAAGTAAAAACCAAAGATACCTCATTCTAAAGAATACCTGTTAATGTAGTGTCAGAGTGAAGCCGATTCATCGCTCGGTTCCATCGCGTAAGTCGAAAGCTCCATCGCATGCGTCTACAGCTAACATGCTCCCCAGAGGAAGTTCCACAACTTCTGTGTCGGAAAGCATTCTAGAGTATCGTCGGGTTCAAGGCCGTACATATCATGCTTCCAAGTTCGCAAACGACTATCTGTTTCCCAATGATGAGCAGCAGCTGGAATCCATTGATATTACGTGCGTCCCCGCACTCAACCTGATTGTGTGCTGCTGATCTTTTGATAGTCATCATTGGCTCACCCTACTTTTGGATGGTAAACTCTTTCTTGCGCCAATCACAAAAGATGTTCAGGTGAGGATTCGGTGTTCAACATTAACTTGATGCTGATAATTGTCGTGTACTAGAATGTTCTGGATGTTGGAACTGGAAGCGGTATGTCGTCTAAACTTTGAAAAAGGCTTTACTAACCGATTGTTAGGTATCTGGGCAATGTATAACTCCTGTATCATCCCCTCGAAATTCATGGCTAATACACCCACTCAGTGACGTCGGTGACCAATACCCAAGTGCCAATGTCATAGGCACCGATCTCTCACCCTGCCAGCCGGGCTGGGTCCCCCCAAACGTGCGCTTTGAAATCGATGATGCTACCGAGACATGGACCTGGGAAAACGGCCACTTCGATTTCATTCATATCCGTTATCTCTTCGGTGCAATTCCAGATTGGTATCACCTCTTTAAAGAGGCCTATCGCTGTTGCAAGCCCGGGGGTTGGATCGAGTCAGCAGAGGCTGATGTTCGTATCCGAAGCGATGATGGCACTGCAGACTTGGAGCCAGTTTGGGAGACATGTAATAAAATGTATGAAGAGGGCGGTAAAGTCCTAGGCCGAGACTTCTTCGTTAGTGACCTTCAGGCTGAAGGGCTGAAGAAGGCTGGTTTTGCCGGTCTCAAGATAGTCGATTACAAGGTATGATACACGATCACAAAGTAATTAGTCAACAGCTAGTCTGACATTTGCATTTCAGATCCCTATCGGAGGCTGGCCGAAAGACCCTGCAATGGCTGAGATTGGCCGCTTTGTTCAACAGACGTTGGAAAACGATCTTGAAGGTTCGTTAGCTACTCTTTGTTTCAATGTCAACAGAACTAATCTATAGTTAAAGGATACTCTTATCTCTTGTGGAATGAGGTTCTCAAGTGGCCGAAGGATGAGTACCAATTATTTCTTATGCAGATGCGCAAGGCCTTGCGTAATCGTAAGGTCCACAGTTATATTACCATGCGCTATGTTTATGGCCAGAAGCCTGAGTAAGGCGCTTATCTGGGGCTGAAAGGTTGGAATGCATTGACTTATTAGAAGCTGGTTATCAAGGGTTGTGCATGCTGGTTAATAATAGCAAATCATTCTTGAAGGTCAATATTAATTTTTATTGGGGGTAGTGCATGAAAAGGCTCGCCCTGGGAAATGAAACCCATTTGTTGAAAGATTTGATTCTTTACCCTGTGTATCCCGTGTTTTGGTAGGTCAGGAGATGACTGGTTCCTCATCCAAAAGCGACCCACCAACGCTTCCTCGATTAAGTTAGGGCTGCAAAATTGAGCAGGTTCCTTGATGCGTTTCAGCCATAACACACAGGTATAAGCTGGGGCCCGCAATCGACGGTGTGATTTGGTATAACAGCGAAATTGTTTGCATCGTTGCAGTTCTCTCCTTATGCCATTTGCATTGCGTTGGACCCATTTTCAAATTTTTGGATCTTTTACAAAGACATTTTGACTACCCAGCGTTTCAGAACCATCAGGCGCAAACCTATTAGCTCAGGCAGCGTTTTTGTAGTAATTGCTGATGATAAGCCTTGACTGGCCAGTCCTAAGGATTAGTGAGCTCTTAAAATAGATATAATTTTGGGTAATTATTTTTTATTAACTTTTATTTCTTCTAACTAAGTAATAGAGAGACTATAAGAAAGGTAGTATAGAGAAGAAAGGTCAAACCACAGAAGCCTCGTTATCTCCTCAAACCGAGTAGTCTGTTTTATCCGCCTTACTTTAAAACCTGAACAAGCAGTCTTCCTAATTCTACTCTATTAACAAAAGAGAGCTCTATGTTACGCCCTTACATGGACTTGTTATTTCCTGTGCAAGGAGCAGACCTATATAGTTAGTACTGGCTACCTTGCAGACTAACAGAATAAAACGGCATTACGTCGAGTTCGCTTTACGCCGTTATAAACAGACAAATAAAGTGTTTATATAAGCAAGAATTCTTTTGCACTTATTAAGGCTGTTGTATATTCTATGTTTGCTCAGTTGTCATCACAACCCGCGTCTGCTTCAAAATGTACTTCTGACTATCCCCATCATCAATACTCTGCCTGACCTTATCATCATTGCCGAAACCCACCCGTGTTGTCATTCCCGACCGAAAGTCATTCAACTCCAAGCTTGACTTTTGGTTCTCAGAAACAATCCGGGTGTGCTTGTTTCCCGAGATATGAGGTGGGTTCATTCGACTCGAGATTCCGTTGGAGCCAGTGTTGCTGGCGTAGGTGCTGCGGAATACGGGGAGGTTGAGGAGTGGACGAAGGGCAGGCATTGAGCCGGCGATGATTCCGATGCCTTCTTCGACAATAGACCATAGGCCGATTGCGCCGGTGCTGTACATGAATTCTGCGGGGTTGTTGTAGAGTGTGAGGTAGCCAAGTCGGACGACGGTTGCGCAGCTGGCACTACAAGTTGTTAGCTTTGCCACGAAGATCTTGTGTCTAACTTACAAAGCGCCAAGTCCAAGCATGACAATGACGGGAAGCTTGACCCTATTCTTCATCTGGATATTCCAAAGCAAAAGTCCAGGAAGAATAGCCAGCGTCCAGTCCACGATGATGGAAACAGCAGAAAAGAAAAACCCAACACTACTGTTGAGTTTTGTGTTGCAGTAACCATGCGTTGTTTCTCCCCAAAGTGTCGTGATGGGATGGCAGACGTTGGCTGTGGCGAGAATAAAGATGATGGCGGTGATTACAGTCATGGCGATAAGACCCCATAGAGTCCAGACGAATCGACGGCGCGCATCGCAAATTCGAAGCAAGGTGACGCAAATGCTGGCTTTGATCGGGACGGAGCATGCGGAGTAAAAGAATTGAGCGATGAAGAAGAGCTACAGCCGTAAAACATTAGTAGTTGCACCATGTCTGCTAACAGATCACGAACCTTTGTTCCCATCATAACATCCTTTGTCTCGATAGCATCTCTATGCTGACCTGCTCCATGGAAACAGCACGTAATAACCAGCGCTGCCGTAACCGTATACAGAATCTGTCTCGTCAGTCAAAGTCCCCCAAAGTCCGTTGAAATGCCATACCAAACCCGCAAACATCAACCAATCATCCAAGCCAAGATTGTTCTTCCATTTTCGAACTCCAAGACGCGCGGTGAGAAAGATCCACGATAGCGTGAGCATCACAATAGTGATCCATAGAAGGGGCACGCCCGCACCGGCTACTGGAGCCATGTTGGTGATTCAATGCCAACTATGAAGAAGAGAGAAACAAAGGAACAAACAATAAGGCCAGGGAGAATTTCGAGATTTGTATCTGCCAGATTGAATATCAAACGGCATAATCAAGGTCACCGAAATTTTGGGCCGTTACCCATGCGACTAGCCCCTCTGCGTATCAGGAAAACCTGCACGCAACTCCGTCGTGACATAAACAGTCGGACAAGACCCACTAGAACATCTCCTGTCGGTACATGTTCTGTTATTTCTCGCGTTTCTGTCCTTGCTTGTTCATTTTCGCATACCCCAGCTAGCGTACCGGTTCAAACTTAGGGGCCGTTGGGCCAATTAGGAAACGGGTCCCAACGGTAAACTAAGGGTTGGCGGACTCGAATCAACGGCCGTCTCAAAAGTTTTAGTTCAAGTTTTGCGGAGCATTTAGGCCGTGAATGACTCCGAGGCTATGATATTGGTTGCTTTTCTCGGAACGTCCGCTTTATCCCTGGCCGGCCCGAGTGTCCTAGTGTCTTTTGTCAGCCTCATATTAGATTGTGTTTTGGTCTGGCGGATGATCTACTGGTGTCCGAAGCCAATAGATCGATAGTCATGTTTAAAGCGTAAATCCGCAAGAACAGAAGAACATATGCATGTGAAGACATCTCTTGTTCTGGATGTCTCGCTCGTATTGGCTTGTTACATCAGTGTCGATCAGATCCTTCTGCAGAGATCCATTTCCGACAGATCCAATACCCCGGGCGACTTTCTCCGGTTATTTCACCCAGAGAACCAGTGGAAAAAGAGCATTAGAAAACACGTGATTTCTTACATGCCCAGTAAATATGGATCCCAACATGGATGTAAGGTCCAGTCCTCGACAGGCTCGACTAGACTCGGGGCTACAGAACAGAAACAATATTTTACCCACCAACAGTTAATGCAAGCAAGGGGAGGCAAGAAAACTTTTGGTCTTCTCTCCGAGTGACAGAAATACCTAAGTGAGCTTAGTATATCTTATCCTGACTTGAGACTAGACTATTTTGGCACCTTGAATCAGCGTCAGAAGTTTTCTTGCTCCCCGAGGGTAAGATGAGAACACGTACGACATGCGGGGTTCCACCAAGGACCCTGAATCGGTGTGGATGAATGCCAATGTAACTTTTCGTATTTTAGTCGGCCACTGCTGCTACCATCGAGTTTCTCCTCACCGCGTCTTTCTACTTCTTCACGTTTCAAGAGAAAAACAACATGGCTGAATTTATCATCGACGATCAGAAGCTGGAGGCCCTCAAGGGCAAGGTTGTCATCGTAACAGGTATGCAACCCTCCCCTATGGACAAGCGGAATACGAGCTAACGATATCCTTGACAGGAGGATCTTCCGGTATTGGTTTATCCACTGTTGACTTGCTTTTGTCGCTTGGCGCCTCGGTAGTCAGCGGCGATGTGCAGCCTCCCCCGGAGGAGCACAAGGGATCATTTACCTTTGTCAAGACCGATGTTTCAGTCTGGAGTGATTTGATTGCGCTTTTCAAGAAGGCCAAGGAGGTTTATGGTCGTATTGACCATGTTTTCGCCAATGCTGGTGTTGGACCTAGGACGGATTATTTGGCTACTGAGGTTGATGAGAATGGTGACTTGAAGGAGCCTTCGCACCAACTTCTGGATATTAGCTTGAAGGGTGTCATTAATACTTCGACGCTAGCTATTAACTATCTGAGACAACAACCTGAGGGAGGTAGCATTCTCATCAGCGGCTCGACAACTGGCCTCCAGCGTGTTCGAGCTGTGGATTACTGTAAGTTACTAAATTCCTACGTCATCGTGTTTTACTAACATCCATCCCTAGCCACCGCCAAACACGGTGTCTTGGGTTGGGGACGCGGTCTCGTCCCCCTGCTCGCCGCAGCTCAACTCCCCATCCGCGTTAACACCCTAGCACCTAGCTGGACAGACAGCAGTGTGTTGCCGTCGCTCAAGGCTCTTCTTGACGCCATCAACGTTGAGCTTCAGCCTGCCTCTGTTGTCGCTCGTTGCGCTGCTTTCCTTATGGCTGATTCTTCAAAGAATGGACAGCTTGTGCATATTGAGCGTGGCAAGTACGCTGAGATTGATGAGGCTGTTTTGTTGCCGACTTTTGGGAAGATTAAGAGTGATGATTATCCTTGGGAGGACGATGTTTTGGACCGTCTCTCAAAGCTTGGTTAGACTATGTCGTGGTTGCTTTAAGCACGTTGAATTAATTTATTACATTGAAAGCGGCTACATTATGAAAAGTGAATTAAGCTCATGAATCTTCAGATCTTGCCTTGTTTGCGGTATTCATCCACCCGATTCAAGATTTCTAGGCAATCGGCCCAGATCCTGCGCCGATTCTGTAGTCCAAGCAATGTTTTCCAATTCTTCGACACCTCCATCTGAACGCGTAGCCAGTCTGTTTCACTTTTGCTGAGCACCTTGACCGGATGAGGAGTTGTACTCATGCTACCTCCGCGTTCGATCTCTTGCTCGATTTCTGCTTGAGTTGTTGTTGCCCAGAACGAGATAGGCAATGGCGACCACGCCTCGTATAACCAAGGAGTGTTTCGAACTGTCAACTCGTACAACACGGGGTTCGGCAGATGCAGAAATACGCGAGAGGTGAGTCGCAGGTTGGCAAGGTCCTTGAAACTGAGATGGATGAGAACCTCACGGATCATTTCGCTAGGGAGCTTTGAGAATGGGTCGGAAGGGGCTGGTTTCGTCGATATCGTAGTTCCAGAAAGGCTAGACTCGTTCTCAAGGGTATGTTCTACGCCCTGTGTCGACTGCAGGAGATCGTCCAATCCAGGAACAAAGCAAGGGTTGGCCACTAGGAATTCCCCTCCACGCTCATGACTCCACCACTGTTGCTCAGCTTGTTTAACAGCAGGATGACGAGGAAAAGTATAGAAATCTTCATACTCTGGCTCAAGACGCCACCATTGCATCAAACACTCAACATCCACAGTTCCATACCGATATAAAGATGCTCTCTTGAATATCTCAAAGCAGGCCGGATGAAAGGGCATGCAGTACTCGTCCGCTTCTTCAGCATCCCATATGACGTTATCAGCTCTGACGTCGCTCGCGTCATGGCGCGGGGGAGAAACAGACGGCCAACCCATATCTCTACTGGGCATGTCATCAGACAAACCGCTGAGAAAGAAGTTGCCCGAAGCTTCAAAGTCTTGGTCGTTTGCCTCGGGCTGCCAATGATCGCCTTTTGGTACAAGACACTGGAATGTTTGACAGCGTTTCATAGCCTCTGCAGAGATGCAGTTCCCGTTGTAGGCTCCGTTGTACTCGCAATCTGATCCAGCGATGTGTTCCCATTCATCATCTGGTGTGTCTGACGTCCATCCATCATCGGATGAATCTTCTAGCTCGACTTTTGGTGGGATATATTTGACTGGTTCCAAAGACGCAGTTCCAGGTTCTTGACCTTCTCTCTTCACGTAGTAGCATCCCCACCGGCCGTGACTGTTGTCAGGGTTGATGGTAAGGCTATTACCCCAGGCTGCGCTTCGTGGTTCTTTGTCTGTTCGGGAGCGGCTGATGTTGAAACTGACGCCACAAATATGGCAGAGAACTTCAGAGTAGCCCATAGTGCTTTAATTATCTAGATTCAATAACTCCAAGATGTTGGGAGTGGACAGATTGCGACAGAACAATGAATGGCGTTTTAAAGGCCGCTAGTGCTAATTCTAGGCAGCAAGCCCCATATTTCGCTCAGTCCCTTAGCCTTGGCCCATCATTAGTGGATAACGCCGTGAGAGGATAAAGAGGGCTTACCAATAACTGTATTATCCTTACAGTAGGACAAAAGCTATTTATTCCTCTATGTGGCTATTGTATCTTTTACAGCCTTGAGCTCCTCGATAATACCACCGTAGGTCCAATTTATCTTCTCAAACATATACACCTCCTCTGCACTCCTCTTATTCTTGGTCTTTCGGGTATTATTCTGGATCTGGCTTGCGCGTGGCCTGCGGACCGAATCAAAGTCTTGCAGCAGCCCAGGAACATGGTTGCTAGTAACACCTTGCTGAAGGAACAGCCTGAAGCCTTCTGCATCTTCCACGGCCTGTGTTCCACCCTGTCCTTGGTGAGGCGTCATAGCATGAGCCGCGTCGCCAATTAAAACTGTTCGACCACGGATATAGGTCGGTAACGGGTCCTGGTCTCGGAGTTGCCAGAGTTTGATGTTCTTTGCGATTCTGTTGGTCAAGTCAGTCAGTACTATTGCAGAACGAGGGGGATTGGCCTTACTTAAGATAATCATGCACCCAAGAGGGAAAGTCTGAAAATAGCGACATGAGCTCTTCTTTATCCCCAGAGGCCGTCCAAGACTCTGATGTCTTCTCCCTGAGGTTACTATCTGGAACGATGCACACAAAGTTGAGAAGTTGAAAGTTCCTACAGGGATACATGACAACAGATCGCATGCTATTGTCGAAAGAATACACCATTGATAAGCAAGTAGGCTTGTCAGGTTGCAAGATTTCTGGTGGTTCCTTCAAAGCTCCTTTGATGTCGTCCAGCTCCAAAGTGAAACGAAAGGCTGATAACCCGGATGGCCTCGCTGTCTGGAACGCAGCATCGCCGACTATATGTGGCCTCACCATGGACTTGATGCCATCCGCAGCTGTTCCGTGTCGTTAGCTGATCGGTTCGACAAGCTCATATTCGTACAACTTACCAATCACAAGGTCTGCTTTGACCTGCTCACCAGATTCCAAGGTGATTCGGCCTTCCTCGGGTGAGATGTCGACTACCTTCTGATCCCAAAGCACTTCAGCCGGTCTCCCTGGTATACCAGAAATGCCAGTATCCTCAGTCGCCAACCGAAGAAACTCGCCTCTCAGGTCCGCCCGATGTTGAAAGAGCCAGTCAGCGCCATATTTTTCTACGTAGTTGTTCTTCTCATCCAATTGAAGATGGCCTTCCATTGTAAAGACTTTGGTAGCCGCAACAGAAAGTGATCCAGCCCTGGAACGGTCGAAACCAAGTGTGTCGAGGATCCGAACACCGTTTGGCCCAACGTTGATAGCGGCACCAACTTCGATTGGTGAAGATGACCGCTCGTATACTTTGACGTTATGCCTTTCGCGTAGTACTCGGGCGGCTAATAACCCGGCGAGCCCGGCGCCGATGATAACCACGTCAAGAGGACTGTCCTGCTTAGCCATGATCAAGGTTTGCTTTACTTTCAAGGGAATTGAATTGATTGGACTTGTTATTTTCGTTTAGCATTTTAAAATGCTTCCATACTCTCATGATATGCCCGTTTTCAAATTGTGGCTCTCCAAGTTCCGTCGTCGTTGAGCCCGCTTTCTGCCTCCACATGCCGACGCCGAGATTTCCGTCCCGTACTCTCCACATCCCTATACCTCTGGGGGTTGGTCTCTATGCATTATATGCCAGTTTAGCAGCACCAGCGTCGATCATTCATCAGACGGACCTCCACATCGGAGATCTTGTGTCAGCATCCATATACATCCGCCTTAGCCGAAGGCCTTGGCAGTGAATAATCACATAAAAATAGCTGGTAAAAGTTTCCTCTTCAAGTTCTTCTTATAACTGAGCATAGCAATCGCCTACCATCACACCGAATCATCAGTCTCACCAAATGTACAACCTAACAAACGCTGCTCACATTATGATGCCTCATATTAAACAGATTGCTGCTGGCAGGCGGAAGCCGAATATGACACGCAAGGAGTACTTTGATCACCGATTCCGGATCCACGGAAGTATCTCTGATGCTATAGAGGATAAGGATCAGAAACCTTAGTATGTTCACTCGCAACTGTCCCTTACGTCACACCGGTATGGAAATCTCTGGAGTTGAATGGTTTTGCTAAGCTCCTGGGTAGTAAGTACATCCAGACGCAGGTCTTTGACTCGGCCTTCGGTTCGCGCCCCGATGGCCCTTTGAACGCCAATCACAGCTGGGTTGGAAGAGACGACACCACAGAACTCTTCTTCCGAGATTGGGATCATGTCCAAAAATGCTTCTCTAGCGACCATGTGAAAACAACAATCGCACCAGATGGGCCATTTTTCGCGGATTTCGAAACAAGTGTTGTTCTCATGGCATATGAGAAGACCATTCCACTGCAAACTGCGGCCGCTGAAAAGCAAGCTGAGGTACTATCAAACGGTATAGATTCCAGCGACTCTACTGTTGCAATGTATTTCATATCCACGCCCGATGACAGGAAGGATGGAGAGAGCCTGGAGAAGACAATAACCCCTCGGCTAGTTAAAGCAATCAACGCTTGCTGCCAGGAACAGGCTTGGGGACTGATTTGCAACGTCGGTGCTGTTTCTGATCAGTTCGACTTGAACTCTTATTTTGGCGGTGCAAATATGCCGCAGTATGCACTCGTTTACAAAATATTTCTTACTGGCCCTGAGTCTGTTCCGCTGGTAAGGAAGGCTCAGGCACAGTTTGAGAAGGATGCTCGGTCCATTATTGACTTGCACAAATCGTTCATTTTGTTTTCACAAGAGGCGCTCGTTATGGATGTGGAAAACGGAGTAAGAGTAAGTTGTGTCTTGTGTAGCTAGGGAACTTTACTGACAATTGTTTGTAGTTCAGCCGTAGCCGTCAGCCAGTTTTTGCGGACTTGCCAGGCCCATCTCATCTCGACTAAGCAGAATACAGCTATAAAATAAACAGTTCTTTATCCTTAATAATATTATCACTTGGCCTCATATCTAGCTATGAGATTATCAAAGCCAGCGTTGGTAGGCGGTTAGTGGCGTGTGATGATGGGTCCCTGAAAAATGAGCGGCTCGATGTACTCGGAGGCGAATACGGGCTTGAGCTGGTTCTAGACTGGTCAGTCACGCGCATCTTAATTATCGTGCTCGTTCCAGTCCTGATGAGCTTGGTCATTGGTATTTGGCTCAACTCAAAGGCATGGACGGACTTGGCTACTATACAGACTGCGTGGGGAACAGCTTCCTATATCGTGACCGCTGGCGCTTGTAAGTCTTGACTGAAATCACACTGTAGCTACTGGCTAACATGAAACAGTGCTTACAGCAATGTTAGGCTTTCTGGACATTGCGGATAAATAGCCGAGAGCCTGATTCGTTCTATCACATGTCAGTTTATAGGGCAACCACTTTGTTTTCAGCTCATGCAGCCACTTTCAAAAGCGCAGCCTGAAAATCAGGCTCCAGAAGTTTTGCCACTGGCGATAAGTGATCGTGAGGGACTCGACACCATTTCCGGGCTAGGGAATTTATTCATCAAGGTTATTCATGTCTCAAATTATGCATACTTTACGTCTAAATCTAATGTCCAAAGCCGCTTGCTGTAGCGGGTGATGGGCGCCATTGTTTGTTGAGAGCCTGATTTTGATCATGGCACCTCTGAGTGTTGGCTCCGTGGCCAGCTGATATCGTGTTGCACTTTGATTGGTGACTATTTCACTCAACTGTAAAGGATCACTGGAAAGGGTTGCAGAAGCTACTATGATCTGACCAGATACCACTCAACACGCTCTTCTTTGATTGGTCAGATCAATTCTCTGTCGAGGGTCCAGTAAAGTTTATTCCGGAAATAAGACCACAATTCTCAGCCGCAATATCAGGTCAATCGTGACTTTTTCCTCTCCTCAATCCATTTTATGAAACAAATTACTTGCCGGTTCACTGCAAAGCAGATTCAATCATATTCCCAATGGACTCTTTTCCAAGTCTGCCTTCACGCCATAAAGTCAGGCCAGGCGACGACGTATCCGCTTACGAACCCTTCAACACCGGCCAAGAGCACCTTGGTCTCGGCAAACCGATCAAAAGACGACTTTGCGACCCCTCAGAGATCGCAGCGTTGATACTGAGCTTCTGCTGGAGTATCGCTGGTCTGATCTGTTGTTTTCATCCAGCCACAGCAGCAACGCTGGAACAAAAGTATCAGCTTATCGTTGTCGGCTTGATGCTATCACTCATGGACCTCTGCACCGGCAAGCTGTCTACTATTGTGTTTCTACAGCTCGAGACACGATGGGCGAGTCTGTTGCAGAATTATGATTCCATTATCAAGAAGAGTGTTTTGGGCAGTCTTCTGAACTGGCGGCGGGGGAGTCAGCGATGGACATTACTACTCTCTGCATCTCTTGCGTTCCCGTTGCTTCTTAGCGTTGGTTACAAGACATTTGTTGGTGGAAAGATTACAACTGAGGTATATGCCAGCGGCGGCCGATATGGCCTCACTGCTCCTGTTGGCTTTGCTAACTTTGCGTCCGGCTCTGCTCTTATGGTCAACGCTACCATCCCCTTCATGTTTAACAACGTAACCAAGCTGCCTCCTCAACCACAACTCTTTGGTTTCAACATGCTCCTTATCACTAACGATACCATAACAGTTGCCATGCTGGACGGACCAAGTCCATCTTACGTCAAGGCTATAAGGGCCGAGCTTCAGGGCCAACAGTCATACACCGTGTCCGCTGACGTGTTTGGCTTGGCTTGGCATCTTGACACCGAAGTTGAAAAGCAGCGCGACAATAATACATGGTGGAACGACCTCTTCGACTCAAGTGATGATGACGCGCCACAAAACATATCTCTCTACAAAGAAGAAAAGTGGCTGTCGACCCTGTGGCCTCAGGGTCAAGTAGACCGGTTCTTCGTTCTTCTCACACCGCATGAGTTAAATAGGAAGATAAAACCCTCAAAGGAACGGTTTCAGAAAGAATCACTCGAGTTCACAAGCCAACGGCTTAACTGTCACGGGAAGTGGAAGATTACGCCCAATTCGGTCAACCTTATCGAGGGTAGCTGCGCTGGAAGCTTTGAGAAAGCGTTCCCGGACGGCTGTAGAACTCTTCATCTGAATGATGCCCGCTTCTTGCTCAGCGACTTTGTCAGTGACCTGCTGACGGACAAGCTGGATGAAGCAGCACAGATAAGGTTCACGGCTGTGGTATCGTCTCTTCTTTGGTCTCGACTGGCCGCCTTCTGTGGCATTGGCTCGCCAGTCAACGATTTATCATCACAAGATCGGGAACAGTTCGAGTATCATCGGTCTGATAAAGCTTGGAAAACTGTCGCGGTACTCAAAAGGTCTCCTCTGCTTACTATCGTTCTGCTCGCCCAGCCTACTGTTGGCCTGGTACTGCTTATCGTACGCATCGCGTTTTGTTCGTCGCCTGTATCCGGGGGCTTTGGTCTCATCAGTGTTCTGTCAGGCCACAGATTAGACGAAAGAGATATTCTTAGTGGCGCAGGATTGTCAGGGGATGTCGAGGAACGTATTGAGCTGGCTTTTAACAGGGATGGTGATCGGTGCGATGATGGAGGTGAGAGGCTGCGATTTCGGCTGAGGGAAACAAGGAACTTGATGCATCGCGATAGAAAGAAGCTGGAATCTGGAGTCAAGTATCACTGACCAATTAGGAGAGATTCAAGAAACAGATTGTCTTTACCAAGTGTTGGATTTTTGAATGAGACTTTCCTTGATTTCTTTTGTTTGATACGAGAAGGCGATAAGCATCAAACCATCAATCGTCATGATAGTTGATGTCATTATCTGATTTGGGAGTCTTAATCCGCTACCTATCAAGCCACTTATATAATCGGATCGGATATAAGTCTCGGATATCTAATGTTAACCAAGTTTATGCTCATTTACCGGGGTCGGAACCACGGATCAAGTTTCGCGGCGCGTAGGTCCACTTTCTGCAGGAACAGTATGAGAAACAATCAGCACATTCATGATTTGCCACGTCGTTACGCCAGCCCCAACAACCCCCAAGCTGAAGAAGCTGATAGGAAGAGGAAGACGACGATCAATAACGGTCTTGGGATCTTTGCCATACACCAATGAGGCCTCACAGGAACCAATCCGACGAATCACTTTCTCCCAACAGGTCATGACATCGGCCCAGCAATCCAAATTCGCCTCCTCTAAAATTAACGGTCGACGGTTTCGGCAGTCGGCTATTCCTTTTAGTGCTTCCTCCGATGGTCCAGCGAATCAGCATGGCCAATTGATCGAGCGATCGTCACGACACGTTTATGCGTTAGATCCCTGCAGAGCTGTAAACCGCCAGCGCGTTGTAACGCTACAACAGGTTTCAAGGCAACATATAGATGATATAGGTCAGGGATATCGCCATCGGAAACGTCAACGGCTTTAAACGTGGTATTCATTGGAGATTTGCTGTGAGATAATGACGTTGAGGTTATTTAGTTTACTGACGATGATCTTAATGATTTATGGGATCTATAATTTGGAATTTGTATAAATATGGGGATTGTTGGAGGATCAGTTTGAATCTGCATCCACATCTTCAAGCTTCATATCATTCTATCATCTACTCCATCACTCAATTCATCATGCAGTTCTCACTCGCTATCATTACCCTCCTGGCTACTACCGTCTCTGCTCTTCCCACCGAGGAGAAGCGACAGGCTTACATCCCTTGCTCTGGTCTCTACGGCACTGCTCAATGCTGTGCTACTGATGTCCTTGGAGTTGCCGACCTTGACTGCGGAAACCGTAAGTTCAAAAATGTCCATAACCAGGTTTAGTCTGACATGAATAGCTCCCGCCGCCCCTACCGACGCCACTAACTTCAGTGCTGTTTGCTCTGCCATTGGCCAGCGAGCTCGATGCTGTGTCCTTCCTATCGTATGTTGACCTATCAACTCACTTGACTCATTACTGACCATTGCAGCTTGACCAAGGCATCCTCTGCAACACTCCTACTGGTGTCCAGGACTAAGGGATGATGGCCACTCCCTTTCTAATTCTAATACGCGAACACGACATAGATGGATTATGATATAGCAAGTGTTGGGGAGAGACTGGATAGTTTCCTTTTCTGGTATCTGTATACATACTCTGTGAATATACTTTAACTCAGACACTTTTCGCAGCCTGGTGACCATCCTGACCTATGAGCATAGAGGCTCTAGTGCTATGAGGCTGGTGGTTTATAATAATAACTGATACCGTGCCAATATTGGATGAGCCGATAAGCTAGATCTTTGACTTGTACTCTCTGTTCTCCACCTGAACAATCTCCAAATCAACCTTACTATCCCCTCCAGGCCAAGTCTTAACAAGTCCCTCTTCTCCCTCCCCGAACACAGGATCCCTCTTCGGCTTAGGAACCCTCCATGACTTGCCATAGTCTCCTCCACTCTTCACAAAATCCCATCCACCGCCGTTATACGCCCCCATCATGGTATACCCATCCAGCTTAATTTCAGATAACGCTTTCTTGGGATCATCAGCCTCAATGCCATGTCCAACGCCTGGTGACAGCAGCTTGAACTCGGCTGCCGGCTTGGTGTTGTGTGTCTTGTGCGCTACGCCAGCTGGAATGACAAAGACATCTCCTGCTTCGGCATCCAACACAATCCCGCCTTTTTCCCACGCTGATCCGTATGTATTCTCTTCCAGGTCTTCGGAGGTATCACCGACTCCAAAGCGGATTGTTGCAGTACCCGAAAGAACAGCCATGCATTCGTGAGCCTCAGAGTGAAAATGCGACAGTTGCGTGTTTGGATATCGGAATATCCATTGGACGTCCCATCCGTTCTTGGTAAAGGTCTCCCAGACCTCTGCTGGGTCGCAGTTAGAACTATTAGGGCGCTTGGCTAAGACATTCTTGTAGTGCAGAAGCGGTCTTGGTGAGTTTGGAATGAGATCCGTAGGGAGGAGATGGTATTGCTTGACTTCGACCATGATGATTGAGGAAATTGAGTTTATCATGAACAGGGCTACCCCGCGATCGTATCCTTATTATAGTATGTCATAAGGTTTGGTCGGTAGTCTATCCGAGTCGGAAGTGGATGCCGACCGAGATATCTCCGGATCGAATTCCCGGGACGAATCCGTGACTAGATACGGTGTACTCTAAGATAAGGTATAGTAGTCAAGGTGTGGACCAATGGGCTTAAGTGTCAAAAGCAATCTATTGCAGAAATAATCTATATGAAACCTCCAAATTCACAACAATAAAACATACTCAAATCTTCCACCCAAATAATAATAGTACACTAGTCAAAGTGAATTCTCCACAGCTCACGATCAACGCCGGCAGTGAAATCACTCCTAGTATGCATCATCAAAATGTTATCACTAACCAGAATATCACCTTTATCCCAAGCATAATACAGCGCAACCCGTCGATCATAGAGAACCGAGTCGATAGTTTCGCAAATAGCAGCACTCTCGGAAGCCTCAAGTCCGTCAATTGTGACATCCGAAGCATCGAATCGCGTCTTGGACTGGGGCCAAGGCTCGTGGTATCGAAGGCACGGCTTGCCGGTCGTAGGATGGTCGATGGTTAGAGGCAGACCCCTCAGGACGGTGTTGTCGAATGCTGTTGTTGATACGCTCCAGGTGAGCTTGGAAATGTCCTGCTTGAGCCATGATGGGAGGTACTTGAAGAACAGGGTTGAGGAGGAGAAAAGAGTGAAGCCGGTATCTCTTGGTGAGGAGGTTGCGCCCTGGAATAGTTGGAACCTAGTCGCGGGGTCAGTAACTAACTATTATCGTTGGAAACAGTACTTACTGAGGAGGAGTTGAAACCGTCTTCTCATTTCCGTTCTCATCAGTTTGCTTGATAACCTTGAACAGACCATCGTAGTGGAATGGCATAGGCTCTGCTGAAAGAACATTGTTCAGACCGCGAGCATCTTGTCCTCGATCCTTGACCTCAAGCAACAGGCCAAACTTCCAGGGTAGCGGGGTTCCGAATCGGTGGCTGAAATCAATGAAGCGGTCGCGATTAGGCTTTTTGACAAATCCCTTCAGAACAACAGGCGAGTTGATCTCTGACAGAGCCCGGGCTTTCTTTGTGTCGATGTCGTCAAGTGTAAGGGAGCCAGCTCCATTGGCAGGACGAATGATCAGACCAGCGGGATACATAGGGTCGACGATGATGCCGCCCTTTTCCTCTGCCCACGATAGTAGAGGCGACTTTTCTCGGTAATGCGAAGGTCTTCCGTTGTCGTAGACCAGTTCGAGACTTGCGTCGTTGTCAAACTCATGTCGCATACCAGTTCTGATAGTACCGTCTAGTCTGTAAGCCACGCTGCAGTGCCAAGGCGTGGTGTAGAGTTGCTCAGTTGGCAATAGGCTAATAGACAGCTTGACAGCCCCAGTTGAGGGATGGATTGACAGACGAACGTGGTCGGGATACTTTTGTCGAACAGCATTGGCAAAAGCCTTGCAAGTCAGTACGACCACAATCTCAAGATATCTATGCACTTACATCGCCGCGAGCCATCATCTGTTTCGCAATATACTCAATTCCTCTCTTGTACTTTGACTTGCTGCGGTTCTCATCAACTGGATAAACTGTTTCCAAGTCTGTTTGAAGAAACTTGATGTATCCGCGGTATGTCATGCACTGGTCATCTGATTGGCGAACTTCATCCCAACTCCATCCGGGATTGCTGAAGGTGTTGAGAAGTGCACGTCGAAAGTTTGATGCATTGGCAACATAAGTCATCTCCTCGAGGTCTTTCGGTAGATCGATCTCAACAAGATCACGGAGTCGTGCGAAGGAGATGTTGGGGAATTCTTTCTCTGCTGCCATGGAGCGAAGAGTCTCACCGTATGCCCAGACATCTCTATCTGGAACACCAAGCAGGTCTGTTATAATTAGCCCGGGTTCTGCACAACTATTTGAAAAGTTGACTCACCATTATATACTAATCCATCAGAAATGATAGTAAGTCTAGCACCTGGAGCATATACATCTCCAATAGCGCTACAAAGTCCGTTCAGATGAGCAAGAGCAATCTCCTCTCCCTTATCAGGAAGCTTTCCCAAAGTTTTTGATGTTGAGTTGGGTGACTTGAAGGGGAAGGCTGGTAGGCACATAGGGACAGGTTTGCTGGCCTTGACGTGCGTGTAGATGAGGGCGATGAATTTGAGTGTTGACTCATCGGAATGTGAGTAGAGGTTGTCGTCTTGTTTCATGCGATATCTCTTGATGATATCGAGGATTTTGCTTGATGTCTCAAGAGCCGCCCTATCGACTGCGGTAGTCAATGGTTCAGCAGAGGCATTGTGGACGGTGGTCCCAAAAGGGAAGGGAATCACGGGGCGAAGACTGGATACAGCCATGGTAAAATGAAAGAGTAGTAATCGCTGATGAGTGTTTGTTTGTTTGTATGAAAGGAAAGTGATTGTTGAACTTGATGAGATGAATGATATGTCAGGGAGATAAGAGGATATAAATCTTGCAGTCTACTATCTACTATCAACATGTGAACTACAAGTTACATACTCCAACTCATCCATCCCTCCATAGTCCCATTTTCATTATACTAACACAATTTGCCAAAAACACCGAGTCGTCTCACCAGTGGGCCACCGTACAACCACCCAATTGCGTGGCAAAGCAACTCCCCTTGTCACACATTGCCTAATCCGAGAAAGGTGCATGACACAAAATCGCCTCATAAGGAAGCTCGTGTAATTATCCAAAGCCCCCCTGTCAACTTGCACGGATGTGAAATCCTAGAGTAGAAGGTATCAATCTGGAAGCCAAGCCACACTTTTCGTCATTGTATTCCCGGGCTGGGGGCTGAAAACTTGCATTTTCGCATGGGGACGGTCCGTGGAGATGATCGGCATACCGCGCGGCTATCCCGTTCGGTTGATTATCCCACCCGGCCAAGATTAAAGTTCCCCGTCGTTTAATTGACTCTCGGGCCTTTGTGATGTTGTAACAAGCTAGGATATGGTCATTCAGATGAGACATTTCAAAGATATTTTATCCTTGAATTGATGAGGTGGTTTGACGAAGCCGAGTTAGGTAGGTCGATGGAGAGCTTGGGTACAAGACGACTTTGGTGATTTATCTTAGCCTCTCCCGCCAATTACATAGAACTGCAATATTAAGAACCCCAAAAGTTAAACTTTCATACCAAAGTTATTCACAGTCATTCAAAATCATGGAGCAAGTTGATGTTACCATCGTTGGTGGCGGTCCTACTGGACTGTTTGTTGCCCTTCTCCTTCAACCACTGGGCATCTCAGTCCGAGTTCTTGGTAAGTTGCACCAGAGTCTGAGTTCGCGAGTCTAACAACTTTACAGATGAGAAGCCTTGTAGTCTAGAGCTTGGTCGCGCTGACGCTCTCAACGCTCGAACTCAGCAGTACTTCGAGGTTGCTGGCATCCTCGATGAGCTTTTACCCGATGGTCTCAAATGCAACAGTAAACAGTCCCAGAAATTCTAAAGACATTGTCTAACAATATTAGCGAGCTCTACTTTCAAAGCTGGAGACTTCAAGTCTCGTCAGAACGCTTGGTGGGTTGGTATCGAGCATGCCTTTCACAAGAACTTTCTCATGATCGGACAACCTGTCGTTGAACAGGTGATGCGCAATCGTCTCGGTGATGCAGTGAGCTACAACGAGCACGTTATCAGCATCACTGAAGAAGACGATTCTGTCACCGTCATGACAAGCTCGGGTCGAAAGGTCCGCAGCAAATATGTTGTTGGGGCTGATGGTGCACGATCCTTTGTCAGAAATATGCTGGGTATTAGTTTCACTGGTACCAAGCCGGAGATGACTTGGGCTGTTCTCGATACCTTTTTGGACACTGATTTTCCGGTTTGTCCCGAAATTATCACTTTCGAACTTGATGGAGAGTCTCGAGTTGCGTGGATTCCAAGAGAGCGGGGAATGTCTCGATTCTATGTTCTTCTCAAGGGTGAAATTACGCAGCAGCTGGCTGAAGAGTCTATCAAAGAGCATCTGGCACCTTATCGAGTTGAGTTTACCAAGACTGAATGGTTCAGCACATTCCATGGTATGTCTCCCGAAAGTGTTATTTCTCACATACTAATCAGATCCTAGTCAAGGAACGGCTTGCCGGTACCTTTATCTCCAAGGAAGGCCATGGACGAATCATTTTGGCCGGAGATGCCGCTCACGTTCATTCCGTCAACGGCGGCCAGGGCTTAAACACGGGTGTATCCGATGCCTTCGCCATAGCCTGGCGTCTCTCAGCACTCGCACGCCCATCCAACCTCACTACCGAAGCCAGAGGCGACATTCTGCGCAGTTACGATATCGAGCGGAGATCCACAGCCGCTCAGGTCATCGGCGTGGCTGCAGCACTAGTCAGGGACACCATACACACAGCCAAGAAATACGTCTCCACAATCGAACGAAATGCCGGCTTCATCACAGGTACGTTCACCATCAGAGTTACATATCACAAACTAACGAAGCAAGGCATGGGTGTCAACTACAGCGAGTTCGCCACTCCACTTATCCAGGGTACGGAACTTGGCATCTGGAAACCCGGATACCGCTGTCCCGATGTAGTAATTTCTGAATCTTCCGGAAAAACCTCACGACTCTATGAAAACGTCTCATATGGAGACTTCATCGTCTTGGCTATCGGAAAACGACTTGCGGCGATTTCCGTCTCGGCTCCTGTTTACACTATTCTGCCTAATGGGTCGACTAATGGCCATATGGGATGTCACAACGACAGGGATACTGACAAAAGCTTCACTGCTGATTGGGTCAAGAACGAGGATTCGGCTATTGTGATTGTTCGGCCGGATATGTATGTCGGATATGTTGGCGCTTTCGAGGAAGAGGCCTGGAAAGGATACTTGGAATCCTACTTTGTTAAGTCTCGATAAGGTTGTAGGGTAGATCATGGCTGTAGACTATTTGTTCTTCTTGTTCAATATCCTAGACTTTGCACTGCATCACGCTCAATTCTGCTCACAACCTTTGGCATTGATGACGTTTTCTTGTTTGTTGACTTTCGCGTCTTTGTATGGCAATATTGGCTGTGACATCATTCTCAACTTCATCTCTTTTTTTTTTTTTGGTCGTACTTTGTGACCTGATCAGATCAACTTTTTAACCCGCAATGTACCTTTGTCAAATCCCCCAACCTCATTACCTCAAAAATCACTATCTCCGTCAAGGATCTACGGTGATATCCTCCCTGCAAGGTCCCGTCGTATGGAATTACCACTCTCGGCAATTCATGCATCATGCCATGCCGGCACTAATCCTACATGAACTGAACTCAATCTTGCCTGCTTCGCCGCACCACCGCCTTAGTCGCGGTATTCCCGAATTGCTTAATTGAGAACATGGAAAAACATGTACCACCTTCCTAGCTAGGTAGTCCTCGGATGTTTCACCAAGTTGGAAGAATGACTCGCAAAGGATCCAGAGTCCAGGTTGTTGGCCAAGGAATTCTTGCTCAAAACGCGGTGGGATAAATATTTTTTCTTCTTCATGTGATTATTACAAATATAATACTCGGATTCAGGAGACAATACGCGTTCAGGAGTGGCACAGACAATTGCGCCTTGATCTGCTGATGTTGAGTTTTATCTTTTTCTATCGAGATCCACTGTGGGGAGAAGTACCGTGGTCCATCACCACATTAGGAAAGCGGGAAAAGTCCTGAAATAGGGTATCCTGGTAAAAGCGTTGTCAGAGAAATAGAGATTGATAAGCACGGCGGTTGTATCTCGGCCTATCTTTCCCTTCAATTAGGTATCCTGTTCACCTTGTAAGTCAAGGACTTTCATCAATGCTTCCGACCAGCAATGGACACAACGAAAGACACAACCGATGATAACCCTCTGGCCGAGAGCAGCTTCTCGGTTGATGAGCCGTCGCCAAAGCCAGTCCCAAATGGAGGTTTACTCGCGTGGCTGCAAGTCGCGGGCTCGTTTTGCCTCTACTTTTGCACCTGGGGTAGGTAATATCACCAAAAATCATGGGTGGAACTAACAAAAAACCCCTTCTAGGACTGATAGCAAGCTTTGGAAGCTTCCAAACCATCTACGAGCGTGATCAGCTCTCAAACCACACACCGTTCCAAATCTCAATTATTGGTTCCCTGCAGACCTTTTTGATGGTTTTCTCAGGCTTCATAGTTGGACCAATCTATGATTCCGGTTACTTCCGACACCTCCTGGCAGTCGGATCTACCTTCATTGTCATCGGCACTGTGCTTCAGAGTCTGAGTGAAAAGTACTGGCAGTATCTTCTCACTCAAGGTCTTATGATTGGCATTGGCGCTGGTTGTCTATCGATCTTGAGCGTTGCTATTACTTCACTATGGTTTACTACAAAGCTGCCCTTGGTCAATGGTCTTGCGGCTTGCGGTAGTGGACTCGGAGGGTAAGTCAAGAAAACTCATCTGTTAGTTTCTCGCTAACGCTATCTCTAGTGTCCTCCTTCCCATCATGATACGTGAGCTCAACGCGCAGACAAGCTTGCCATGGGCAACGAGAGCTATGGCTTTATTACTGTTGGTGCTACTCGTGTTTTCCAACCTCGTGCTTCGACCAGGACCGAATCCCAACGGACCATCCCAACGAAGGCAACTTCTTGACAAGACAGCTTTCACTGACTGGCCCTACGTTCTCTTTGTGGCTGGCTGCTTTTCCGTCTTCCTGGGAATGTACACGCCTTTTGTGTATGTTCAAAGCTACGCTCTGGACAACAAAATTGCATCGACCAATCTTGCAGGTAACCTACTGGCTATTCTCAACAGCAGCTCAATCTTTGGTCGTATCCTGCCTGCTTTTCTCGCCCAGAGTCTCGGACCTATGAATACTATTATTAGTGCAGCAATTTTACTTTCCACGACAAGCTTGTGTCTCATCTCAGCAATTACAACTCCACGATTGCTTGTTACAGTCATCAGCCAGGGCTTCTTCACGGGGTCCTTCTTCGCGCTTCAGCCGACCATTTTCGTCAGACTTACTGGTGATCCTCGAAGAATCGGGACAAGGTTTGGTATGGCCTTCTCGGTCATGTCTGTCGCGTTGTTGTTTGGACCACCTGTTGGAGGGGCCTTGCGAAGAAGTATGGGGTATACGGCTGCTTGGGTCTGGGCCGGGTTGACTGTTTTCGTGGGAGGCATGTTGATCTTGTACAGTAGATTACTGAAGGATAAGAAGTCTTTGATAGTTTGATAAATAAATGAAGAACTGGTTGGGTTGGGTTTTAGTTCACAAACCGCTAGAGGGCATGCCACTTGCAAGTCTTGGAAATAATTAATTTCCGCCCTCCTACAGCGGTTACAAAGCGACGGACAATGCGATAAAGAAAAGCTTCCTTTTTTAATTAATTTCTTCTTTTATTTATTCAACCAGCCGTAAAGCTGAGAACTTTATTCGTCTTACCGGGGGGGGGATTGCAGCGCTATTGAGACGCTATCAGATGCCACGACCATTAAGCCGTGCCAAAGCTCTAATAGTCAGTGTATGCCCCTGAGCCACCTCATAGTAGTGCGCCGGAATAAAACTGTTGAATGTGCTGTTTTTCCTCTTGTTGTTGATTCTCCTTTGGTTCATTCGTTTCCCTTTTTTAACCTGCATTTTTAGAAGTCTGCCAAAATGGTTTCAAACAAGCTGATTGTGGCCTTTGCAAACCTGGCTTTGTTATTGTCTGTTAACACAGGGCCTTGCAAGCCCCAGAGCATCGTGACATCTGCCACTAAAACTGCCTCTGCCACAGTTAGACCCGATACTACTGCTTTCCTGTCTACTACTATTGAGCCTAGTATTGCGATTACTGAGACAGAGACTACCACCACGCTGACTGAGGATGGAATAACTCTAAGAACGTCTACGAGCAAGGCATCAACGACCATCGCCATCAGCAAGAATACAACAGCCGTCAGTAGCATCGACACTACGCTAGTCACCGGCAGCGATGCTACTTCAGTACCAACCACCACTGAAGGCACGACGACTGTCGCCGAACCTGCAACCACTACAACCGCTAAGGCAGAGCCAACAGAACTTCTCATCAACGGCAACTTCGATCTCGGAACCGTAGACCCCTGGCTATCCAGGAACGATCCCATTCATCTTGCTCATCCCCCTTCGAAGGTCCAGCCTACGCAGTCCTTCAGTTCGGGATCCGCGATGGTAAATCACACAACAACAGAGTCTATCAAAAGACTGACAAGTCTCTTCTCAATACAGGCGTATATTTCCTCTTTACTCGGCTCCGTGTCGATCTAGCGACGGATACCCAATTGAGCGATGGGTGCAATGCAATGGCGGTCGGTTGTTATTATGGGAACCCTGATAACGTAGTTACTGTCCAGGGTGGCTCGACGACAGTCTTCGCCGATGACGCTGTTGACCAATGGGCTCCTCTAGATACTGCTTGTTTAATTACAGAGGAGAAGCTGGCTCAGTATGGCTGTCTTAATGTTTCTGTTGGATTCAGCTGCGCCAACGCTGAGGGCAACATTGATGCAGTGACATTTGAGGAAGTCGATTAGTGGTATTTGATCGATTCGTCATGCTTATAGTACTCCCGGATATATGAAACCAACACTTACATAGACCTAGGTGACATTACCCCATAGCGCTTCCATGGCTCCCTACGTTCCGTCAAATCTTCAGGTATAGGTTCATCCGTGTTCCCTTCTATTGATAAGTCCGGCTTTTCAGAATAACTCTTTGGCTTTACCATGAGTATCGCCATCATTCGATACTCATCGATTTTTGATGCCCATACTCTCATTTCAGACTCTATTGTAAAGACAAGTGAAAATTTCGATTTGCCACCATCTGCAGTACCCCATTGGACATCGCATACATGTGTATCTTCTATTATAAGCGACTGACATGAAAACGGAAGGAAGTGGAAACATACCAGGGTGGGAAGTCGGGGTAACAGAGAGAATGTGCCTCAGGTGGAATCGTCCTTTGAGTAGTAACTTTGTCTGATTCTCCTCAGATGAATATATGGGCCTGTGAAATGGTCGGTCTCCCCTATGCTTTCCGGGAGTTTCTTTGCAAAGGAGAAGCATGTGCTGGAATAGGTAGCCGCGGTACTGTCGTGCACTCGTCAGTCTGTTACAAGGGAATACCACATTCAAATGCCACTTACCGGTCTAGTCTCGGAATTCTTTGTCACATAGAGTGTTCTGGAGAGGACCAGTTCGCCGAGATCATCTGGATTGATGCCTTTCCAATATTGCACACTTTTCTTTAGGACTTCAATAGCCGTTTTGGTCTCGTTAGACTTGTCATTTTCCTGTAGTCGAACTATGATTAGGGATAACGCGAATCGGGCGCTTTGGTCGTCCTTCTCATGTGCTTCTGAGAAGGCCGACTGGCTTTTCGAATACTTTATATCGTTAGCAACGAATCACCAGGCATCAGACATCAATTTATTCCTACCTCGGCAAACCGAAAGAGCGCGGAAACACGTTTAGCTCTCGTGGGCAGAATATCGAGACATCTTGTTAACAATGTTCTTATCCTATCCTTATCTCTGAAATGTCCTTCTTCCAGCCAGAGCTGTATCATGGTTCTGGCAGTTCCTTCGGCGGCATATAACGCAAGTTCCACCTCCATATTCGTAAGGAGATCATCCAACACTCGAGTCCACTTATACTTTGCCGTGGAATAGAGTACAAACCATTCCATGGTAATAAGGAATATAATTTGAAATTCTACAAGCTGTTTGATGTCCTGAAATATTGGCTTCATATACATCTCTAACTGATCCTTGATCTCAAGGAGTTCTTTAAGATTTTGAACCAGCTGATGTTGGTTGGTTAGGAAGCTTCGAAGTTCCGGCGAAAGGGCGTCGACCTGTGCTTTGACTAATGATAAGTCATTTATAGAGGGGTCAGTGATCGAAAGGCCCTTAGTAATATTTGAAAGGAGTGAGATAACCTGGATTTCGGTTAGTATTCAAGTCGCTCTTTAAGACCTTGTCGCAGATCTTACTCTTAGAATCCCATGGTAGCTGCCCCCCATTAGGTCCTCAACTGTGATCAAACTGCCAGTCTCTACTTTGAGAATATCATGGCAATACTGAGCAAACCATAATATTATCTCTTTCTTATTAGAGATGGTAAGATCCTCGGGTGAACCAATATCAAGGTTGACATTCATGTCTAAACCCCGAACAAGGGTTACCAGTGGCGTAATCTGTTCAAAGACCAGCCAGATATGGAAGAAATCGTGACGTGCGTCACCTGACACGTCAAAATGCTTCTGCATTCCCGGTATTGTAAGTAGCTTGAGCTTTAGCTCGAGGCATTCCAGCAGTAAAGGCTGGTCTGTGATTGGCCCAGGCGATTCAGAAGCCGGAACAGGTTCTTCTCCGAAATCATAGTGCTCAGCATTGACAATTTCATCCTGATATACAGGTAATGCGATGACAGACATGACAGAAACATCCCCTAGGCTCAGACCCGAGAAGACAGACCAATTGTGGGATCTTGCAACTGAGCTTCGGAATGAATAATCCATGGTTTCTCTCACTGCACGGCGATATACGCGTGATGACTCGAGATCGTCTTCAAAGTCAAACTTGGACATAACGAGGGTGGTATCGGTGCTGATGGATGTAGCTGGAGAATACAAGGTTGATTGCTGACTTATGTTTTGAGATGGAGATGCGCTCAACGAGAGGATGCTCATGCGCCTTGAAACAATTGTCTGAGCATCCAAAGCGTCCTCAATATTCATCAGCCGACGTGACAGAGCGTCATTACTGTCTAAAAGAACTTTGACATTATTGCAGAGCTGCTCCTGATGTTGTTTTGCGCTTTCACCAGAGTCACTTAGAATAAGTCAGACATTGCCCCAGTAATCGCGCGATAAACGCACCTTTGCAGAATCATCAAGACAAGCGTCATTGAGCTTTTAAAACTCTGCAGCCTATTGAGAAGAGTAACAAACGTACTCTCCTTCCATACCCACTGCAAACGACCTCTAAGCGGCACCTTTTCCGCGGGATCTTTCGTCCGCAACGACTGAAGTTCCTTATGCAACTCTGAGTAAAGAAGAACCCCATCTGTGAGGACCGCCACGACCTGGTTCACCCCAATGAGCGCGGCATGCTGAGCCTTGACAGATCCGAGATTTTTGGTCAGGCTCTCAAGCCCCATCAGTATGACCTGGGTGCTCTGGACTTCAGAGTAGACTTGCGCCGCGACCTGCGGGGTCTCTTTCGCTGCTGAGACATAGGGGCTGAGGAATTTTACGGCTTCTACAGTGATTGAGATTAGTCCTGCGATTGAAGCGGCGACACTCAACGGATCGGACATGGTGATGATGACGAGGTTGAGATTGAAAGTCGCGAGGCAGCCTGAAACGACATTGAGGCTGTGTTGAAAATGCCAAGGCCTGTTCAGCCGTGCAGGGTTATGTAATCAAGATTGAGATCATGATGAAGTCATTAGTTGAGAGGATGCAGCTATCGGAGGTGTCTTCAGGAAGTGGAAATTAGCATTGAAAAATATCTCGATAAGTCTTTCGAAGTTTCTTGCTTAAGCTTATCTTGAACTAGAACGTTGGCTGTCTCTGTTACCATGCTTGTCTCAGCCACTGACTCGGAGTCAAACGAGGATCTGCGGGAATCTTACCCTGCAGCGGGCACTTATCCAGTGAGCCTCTCCCAAGCAGAGTCTTTGTTGTCACGTATATGATATATCTTCTATAGGTGGTACTATATAACAACAAGGACCATTTTGAGGACGATCTATAGGCGGAAATTTACACCAGTTCAATCACAGCAATTAGATATTCAATACAACATCTTTGCATACCATTACGATATCGGGTTTGGTTAGTGAGAAAATTAATTCTAAGCATGAATTCTTGATAAGCCCGTGCGCCAATCAGAACACTCTCGCTCGGATATTCGGCAAGGTGAGCGGCAGCAGCCACGCACCGTCACCAGATTCACGGCTAAAAAGTGCCGAAAACCTAGATCTCGTGGCTCGGGAGATCGCCTTGTTCTGGAAGGTCGCGATAAGATGATCTTTTGCACCTTAATCTGCATGACACGGTATGTACCGAAATGGAAAGTTACAAGTTTAAATACTGTAATTACAAAACTGTTAAAATCCTGACTTGGAGAAGAACATTTGTCTGCCTTGTGGCTAATATAAGCAAGACAATGCCTTGTTTCACAGGCCCGGGATGACCCAGAGATCGGCAGTACCCACTGCCCACTGTCGCCTGACTCCCGCGCTGTATTGGCTAATGCGACCTCCGGATCGTCAGGAACCTTTGGTATTTACAAAAGATCTCCCCCTTAAATCAGGAAGGTGGCATTAATCTTTCACGGCGATAAGACAATTTGTCAACTTTCCTCGTACAATATACCGCTATAGTGAATCGCGTGGAATGCGGGCTACCCGGGGATATAGTAGCGCCCGATCGAGACCGGCTGGATCTATATATATGTAGTTTCATCCTCCCGTCTTGGCAGTATTTCTCTTGTTCAACCACGGTTCTTCTATTCAACTTTGAGATCCTCAATCATCATGAAGACAGCTTTGTTGAATGTCCTCACGGCGCTTGCCCTTGTCGGCCAAGGTAGCTGTACACCTGCAGCCAGCCTCGACAAGAGGTACTTGCAAGAAGATGGCGGTATCAAGTACAAGGTCTTCGAGCATGCTGCCACTGGGTCCAAGACCAAGATTGTCTCTAACTCTGGAATCTGCGAGACGACACCTGGTGTGAACCAACACTCTGGCTATTTCTCCGTCGGTAAGTATCTCATTAAAATATCCCATTCCCCTTGCTTACAGATGGTTTCTTCAGGCGACAACATGAACATGTTCTTTTGGTTCTTTGAGTCCCGCAAGAACGCCAAAACAGCTCCACTGGCCCTCTGGCTCAATGGTGGCCCCGGCTGTAGTTCCATGATCGGCTTGTTTCAGGAAAACGGGCCTTGTACCTTCAACAACGGAGGGTCCAAGCCTACTCTGAACCCCAACTCTTGGAACACCTTTGCCAACATGGTATTTTCAACCTCCTCTTCACAATAGCAATAAATTAACAGTCAAAGTTGTATGTTGATCAACCCATCGCCACCGGTTTCAGCTACGGCACCGACGACGCTGTGTCCACCCTCGCTGCTGCTCCTAGAGTCTGGAATCTCCTCCAAGCTTTCTACGCCCAGTTTCCCGAGTACGAGAACCGCGACTTTGGTCTTTTTACTGAATCTTATGGTGGCCATTATGGTCCTGAGTTTGCGTATTACTTTGAGCAGCAGAACGCGGCTATCGATGCTGGAAAGATCAAGGGCGAGAAGATCAACCTCGTAGCCCTTGGCGTCAACAACGGCTGGATTGATCCCGGTAAGTTCTTCACGCCTCGAGATTTAGTTTCAATGCTGACATCATTATCTAGGTAACCAGTATAGAGATTACATCGAATACGCCGCCAACAACACCTACCGCAAGCTCATCACACCAACTCAGTACAGCAAGTACCTCAACACGTATAACCAAAAGTGTGTCCCTGCATTTGCCAAATGCCCCGGTCTGACTGGCAACGATGCCGCATGTGGTAACGCAGATGATGTCTGCAGCTCGGCTATTGAACGCCCGCTGGAGAATCTGGCAGACTTTGATGTCTACGATATCCGGGCGTCGAGCAATGATCCTTTCCCTCCTTCGACTTACTCCACCTATCTTACCTCTGCGTCTGTGATGAAGGCGATTGGTGCGCAGGCGGATTACCAAGAATGTGGTGATGAGTCTTATAACAAGTTTATCGCTAGTGGTGACAGTATGTTTTCCTACGAGCCTGCATGTATGATTTGAACTAACGATTTCGTTACAGGAGGGCGATCATTCTTACCGACCCTTTCGCAAGTCATCAACTCCAATATTACAGTTCTCATCTGGGCTGGCGATGCTGGTAAGCTAACCTGACTCCCGTGATCTGTAGCATGTCGACTAACAATATCTAGACTGGATCTGCAACTGGATGGGTAACTACAGGGCCCTCAACTCAATTGCCCCACAGTCATTCGTCTCGGCTCCTCTCAAGTCATTCACTGTCGGCGGAACGAAATACGGAGAATTCAAGACCTCTGGAAACTTGAGCTGGCTGCGAGTTTATGGCGCTGGTCATGAAGTTCCCGCCTACCAGCCCGAGGCAGCGCTGGCGGCGTTCATTGCGACCATGTCCAAGAAGCCTATCTCATCTACATAATGGATGTACTGGTAGTATATCATGTCAGATATCATCAATTGAGATTTTAACTACGTGGCTCGTGTTGGAGAACTGCTTTCGTCATGCTGTAGAACCTATGCTATGAAAAAGAAATCCATCAGGGCCGTAGGAGACCCCATTCAAGCCCTGCGCTCAAAGCAGCCTGTCGCAGCTGTCGTTGCTTTTCTCTGGTCGGAGGAACTGGCTCCACTCCTCGCCTCTCTCTAGACTCCCTAGTCTCACACAAAACTGGTCCTTCAGTCTCGTCATGCGAAATTGTATAAGAACGAACCTCTGCATTAGCCCAGTCCGTGCCTGTTGAGGTTAGTACCTAGACAGCTAAGTCTGATTGGCAACTACATACCATCAGGATTAACAGAATTCACCCAGTCATCTGTGAAGGAATGCAAAAAGCAACCATGCGTAACAACCACGATTTCCGTCTCGGGTCTTTCGCTCAGCCATTGCCGTGCGGCCCGGGCTCTTTGTAAAAGACTACCAACAACTGGAGCCCATTTACCCTCCTAACACATAAATAAGTCAGTCTCACTGATCAACCTTGACGCCAATTGTATTGCATACCTTGATTTGCCAGCCCGGCTCGACCAGACGAAAGTCGACAGGCTGATTTTGGAACTCCGCCTTGATTACAGATAGATCACTGCCAGTGTCACAGTTCATGTCGCTGACTTCCTGTACTTCCGGTAAAGCCACAATCTGTAAACCTCGGTTCAGTTGTGACGAGAATGCCAATAGAGTCGTTTGGAGAGTTCGTCGCAGTGGCGATGACACGATCAACTGCACATTGGCAAGTTCTGGGCACTTGGATAGCAGGCCTCTTGCTTGCTCTTCTCCCAGAGGCGTGAGGTCGGGGTCGGGCAGAACGTTGTTTGCTTCGCAGAGGTTGTGTACGGCTTGGCCGTGACGCACGAGATGGATAATTTGTGGCATATTGTCTGTCTCAAGGTAATGGAATGGTCTTAATTGGGATTTGGATACTCTTTGCACTTCGGTGCACTGGTCTCTTTATACAAGACAATTCAATGAGCTTCAGAAGTGGGGGCTGTGTCGCTGGCATTGACCAACAGCGTCCGCGGGCTCCGTTGGTAGAGGCTAACCATGGAACCCTACCTCGGACTCGGATTCAGCCTTGCAAGGGATTCATTTGATTGCGCGTTCTCTATTTTTATACTAAAGCTTATTAATTTACCCTGATACGTCATTGTTGCGACCCTAATGCTAATGGTAGTATGAGGCATAGACAAAACTCTTTCAACTAACTGAAAAGACTTCATCTAAAAGTCAATCATATACGTCACTTTCCAGTTGGACATTTAATCATTGTGATAATATTGAATATTATTTTAATCTATGCAAGTACTTTTCGGCACAGCTGGTTTCATAAGTATTATTTTCTATTGTAATTTTCATATTCCCAAATCACCATTCATCATTCTTGGAAACAGTATGGCAACCAATTCCTCCAATATAATCCCTCGCAGCAGTCTCATTATCCACAATCTTGAGGTTACTACCCATCCGCTCAGCAGTCTTCATCTCCAAAACACCCACCGGGTCAATAACAACAACAGTCCTCCCATCCAGCAGCAATCGCGTAATATCCGCCTGAATAATCTTCTGGGCCACTGAATTGAACGAAAACACATCGCGGAACGAGAACACCACAGCGCACACGAAGCGGCTTCGTCCAGACCCGGGATCATCGGGGTTTGGATCACCGAGTTCTCGTGTGATGGCGCGTGTCAAGCGCTCTGAACCGCCGAAGCGCACGACACCGCGGAGGCTGAAGATTATGACTTCTTTGTTGCAGTTTGTGTGCTGTGGCTCGTTGTCGCCGGGGAGGATTGTCGCTACGGATACGCGGACTGTTGCTTGGGCGATCTGGCTGACGTCCATCATGTGAAGACCCATGTCGCTGGATAACTGCTTGCAGATGGCGACGCCGCGTACACTATTACCCCGTGAGTCAAGCTTGGGTGAAAACACAGCAATGCCCATCTGACCGGGCAGGGCACCGATGATACCACCAGCAACTCCACTCTTGGCGGGGATTCCAATTCGCGATACCCAGTCGCCAGCAGCATCGTACATGCCGCACGTCGTCATGACAGAGAGGATCTGCCGCACGCTGTCTTGGGGAATGATCTTCTCCCCCGTTACAGGGTGACAGCCCGCGTTGCAGAGCGTAGCAGCCATGGTCGCCAAGTCTCGAACATTGACGTTAATAGCGCATTGACGGATATATCCCTGCACGATCTGCTGCGCATCGCCGGTGATGATACCAGCTGCTTTGAGCATGTAACCGATTCCCATGTTACGGTTCGCATCCCGCAGCTCAGCTTCGTAAACTTCTTCGCAGACGCGCAATTGACGACCTGCTAGCTTCGACATGACCTTGAGGATGCGGTCTGTTCTTTGCTCTGCTGTCCAGTCTGGTCCGCCGATGAGAGAGTGTGCTGTGATGGCTCCGGCATTGATCATAGGATTCATAGGCCTATTGCTCCCGCGCTCAAGCGATAAACTATTAAACGCGTCTCCCGAAGGTTCCACGCCAATCTTCTCCAGCACCTTATCCAACCCCGCATCCTCAATCGCCAACGCGTACACAAACGCCTTTGAGATAGACTGCATCGAAAACTCAACATCGTCATCGCCAGCAGAGTAGATCTGCCCATCCACCATCGCCAGCGCCACAGCTATCTTTGACGTGTCGGCCTTTGCCAGCGTCTCAATGTAGCTGGCGGGCTTGCCATCTTCTATGGGCCGCGCATTCTCCAGCACGCGGTTGAGATAGTCGGGAATAGGTGACTTCATCGGACGGAACGGTATGGGCTTGAGCTGCTTTGATGGAGGAGGAGGAAAATTAGTTCTCACCGCTGAAGGCATTGCGGGTGATGTCGTAAGCCAAGCTATTTGAATCAAGCTGGACGAAAACGGATCTGTCCAATCACGATGGAGATGCTGTAGTGAAACCTTTTTTTTTTTTTGGGGAGACTAGTCGAAATCGAGAATGTATAGAAGATCAAAGAAAGAATGACTATAAATATTGTATCTGTAGGAAAAAGATGAATAGTTATATAGACAAGCAAGAGAAATTGGGCAATTGGTAAATTTTCATCACATGAGTTCAGACTTTTCACCCACAGAAGTATACTGTATGTAAAATTTACATAACGATAACTATACCAGTCGCTCGCGCAAGGTGGTCCGTCGTAGCCGTGACCAACACGACACGGCACTAAAGGGTATTACCATTTTACATAATAGGTGGCTTTCTTGGTAAGAGAATGAGACGCTCCATCGGTGAGAATCGGTGAGGGTGAGTGCGGGGAGACGCGTTTCTCATTCGTTGAGGCTGGTGTCAAAAAAACACGACTGCCGATGACGGGATGACGGGTGTTTTTGGAGGCTTGTGTTCTTATTTTTTTAGTCTGGAGTGATCCTGTGCGCGCTAGTATCGATGCCGCCATTCCGTCTTGGGGCTGTGAGATATCACTAAACTCATTCGGAGAGATTGTTTCATTATCGATAAGCATGGAGTCACCTTGGCTCAGTAGATTTTCACGGTGAGAGCATAGCGTCTCCGGAGCACACGATATCTGGCCTAGTAGGCATCTGGCTTGCTGAGGACCGTTACTCCCATCGAACCCTCCCTCGAAGAAAAAGTCAGATCAGATTTTACTCTGCGGGGTAAACAGTGGCCAATGCTTCCGCAGGAGTCTAGAACCCTGCTGAGCAAACGTCAGCAAAACAAGCTTTGTTTAGAGTTTCAATCCCTGCCCTTCAGCCCCTGTCGACATGTCTCATTACGACGAACTCATTGGATATCACTACGCCACCACCGCAACACCAGCGTCACGTTATTACGATCCCAGCCCCTTTGATCTTCCTATTTCTTGGCTCTCTCTCCTCCTGAAGCCTATTTGCACTTTCATCTCACTTAAGCTTATTCAGTATTTGCTTGTTTATCAGTCCCCCTGGCGACAATGGCGAGCAATATCCTCCCAGGCCATGGCTCCGGTCACAATGAATCAACCCCGCTTCTACCGCACATCGCGCACATCGCGCACGAGGGAGAAAGCGGGAGAAGCGGTTTCCATCCCCGTCATTTCCTCGCTGTTCTCTGGCGAAGCTCCTGCACCGCGTCCAAATGGGTCAACATCCTCTGGCCGTTTGTTCCCATCGCCATCATCCTCCAGTTCTTCCCTGGCCTGCATCTCTGGAAGTTTGCTACTGCGTATATCGCTGTCATTCCAACTGCTAATCTGCTTGGATTTGCGGGACAGGAGTTTGCGAGGAAGTTGCCCAAGGTAGCTGGTATTCTCATCGAGACGACGTTTGGGTCTATTATTGAGATTATTCTGTTCATTGTTTTGCTCTCGAAGCATGAGGTCAACTCGCATGAGGATAACGGCGATGAAGGAAACCTCATTCCCATCATCCAGGCCGCGATCCTCGGTAGCATCTTGACCAATCTTCTTCTCTGTCTTGGTTTGTGCTTCTTCGTTGGTGGCCTCAAGCAAGCCAGCCAAAAGTTCCACGCCATTGTCTCAGAAGTCGGCACAGGACTTCTTCTTGTCGCAGCATTTGGTCTTCTCATTCCCAGTGCATTCTACTCCGCCCTCAAGGCCGAGGTTGTACCCGACTTCCCAGGCTTCCGAGTTTTGCATGAAAAGTTCACAGAGGGTAAACTCCAAGATGATGTCCTTCGTATCAGCCAAGCAACGTCTATTGCGCTGATCATTGCTTTCTTCTTCTACATCTGGTTTCAAGCCAGCAGCCAGCATAGCATTTTCGATGAGGTTATTGAGATGGATGAGCATCGAGATGCCGATCGAGAGGCTGATATGGAGAAGCCCAAGTTTACCATGACCGAGACCATTGTTGCTCTGCTGATTGCTCTCGCTTTCGTGACTGCTCTTCTGATCTTCCTCGTTGAGAAGATTGAGCATGTGGTTGAGAGCGGAGTACCTGATCAGTTCTTGGGTCTTATTCTCTTGCCTTTTGTTGAGAAGGCTGCTGAACATTTGACAGCCATTGATGAAGCATATGGTGGGTGCAACACTCCACTCATGAAATAAACACTGCTAATAGCCTGAGTAGATGGAGTCATTAACGTCGCCCTGTATCACTGCCTTGGACCCTCTATCCAAACTGCCCTATTCAACGGTCCCCTTGTCGTTCTCGTCGGCTGGGCCATCGGAAAGCCAATGGACTTGAACTTTGAGATCTTCATGATTGTTCTTCTTGTCTTGTCCATTTTGGTGGTTGGAAACTTCCTCCGTGATGGAGAGTCCAACTGGCTTGAGGGTGCACTTCTCGTGGTAAGTCAAGACCTTCATATGATCATTCATGGCGACTGACAGTTATAGGTTATATATGCAATTATTGCTATCGCGTGCTGGTACTATCCAAACCCCGACGTGGCTACTTCCAATGGCCTCGAAGGATCCGAGATGGTCAACGTCACCATGAGTGTTGACACTCTGCGTCAACTGCAGAAACTTATCAATGCACAGCTGCCACAGAATTAAATCGTTTGTAGAGCCTATGGAAACGCAGGTTTCAGGCTGCTTAAGAACTTGCGTGAGGCTCAAGATGGACTGTTGTCGTCGAATCGGAGGCGAAGGCTTCCTTGTGTGTTTTTACGCGTTGGATGGACAGTTCGACTTGTTATGTGTTGCGACGATATTTTTACTGGGCGAGCCTTTCTTTCTTAAGAGCGTTATATATAGTATGTTAATCCATGGCTTTACTGCCCGAATCATTGCTTCTCAATCATCAAGACCTGACTATCATAATCTCCCTCAAACCTCAATTGAATACCAAGGTTCATCAGCGTCGAGCCAGAAACCGTCTGGTTGTTATCCACCTTATACTTGTCACTAGCATCTAAGCCTTGAAGTCGGAACCAAGGCCAAGAGTTGTTGATAGTCGCCCTTGTCTGGAATGCAAACAGCACGACCTTCTTGCCATCCTCAGAAATGAACTGTCCAGCCGGGTAGTTAGTTTCCTCAGGCAGGGCAAGTCTGTAAAAGTCTCCAGTGATGACAATCGGGTTGATCTTTTCAGAGAGCTCGATAAGACCAGGAATTTGTTCCCTCTCCTCAGGCTCAAGATCACTTGGGTCGAGTTCAACGCCAAAGGAGCCGCCCATCATGGCAACATGGGCTCTGAACTTGACAGAAGTTATTCTCTGGGTGTTTCCATTGGGGACATGCGAGAGATGAGCTCCCATAGCAGATGGAGGATAAGCTAGCGAAGTGCCAAATTGGATGGCGATACGCTCAACCGCATCTGTATCATCCGACGTCCAAATCTGAGGAAACCACTGAAGAACACCGGGATCGAACCGCCCACCGCCCGAAGCACAGCCTTCCCAAAGAACATCAGGGAAGCGACTCGTCAGCGTCTCAAAGACGTGATAAAGACCCAGCATGTACTTGTAGTTGAGAGTCGGATCAGGAGTCTCGTGGATTCCACGGTTGTTATCCCACTTGACGTAGGAAATTGGGGATTCGCGGAGAACCTTGGAAACAAAATCGATGATGAAGTCTTGGACCTCAGGCAGAGCTAGGTTGAGAACTAATTGGTTGCGCGTCTCGGTTCGGGGATACGAGCCGGAGTGGATTGCCCAGTCAGGGTGTTTGTCGTACAAATCTGACTCTGGGTTCACCATTTCAGGCTCGAACCAGATGCCGAACTTAAGCTCATCGGAGGAATTAGCAACCTTTAGGTCTGTGACGTTCTCAACGAGAGGTGTCAATCCGTCAGGGAAGCGTGACTTGTCAGGCTGCCAGTCTCCTAGACCCGCTGTATCGTTAACTCGCGGATACTTGTTTCCGAACCAACCATCATCCATGACGAAGAGCTTGATACCAAGGTCTGCAGATTGTTTGGCGATTTTTTCAATAGCAGTCTCGTTGATATCGAACGCCAAGCCCTCCCAGCTATTGAGAAGGACAGGACGTGGCTCTTCTGCGTATTTACTCTTCATCAGGTGCTTTCTGTACAGGCGGTGGAATTGCCGAGACATGCCGCCTACACCCTTGTTAGAGAAGACGGAGACGACTTCGGGAGTGGTGAAGGTTTGCCCGGGTTTCAGTGGCCATGAGAAGTCGAGAGGGTTGAGTCCGAGAATGGCGCGGGTGAGTCCCTGAGAACTCTTCTCAACGTCCACGGCGAAGGAGCCGGTGTACACTAGAGAAAAGCCCCAAGCTTCTCCTTGTGTCTCGGTAGTCGTTGATGATACGAGAGCGAGGAACGGGTTGTGAAGATGAGAGGAATAACCTGTAGAGCTTTGGAATCTGCAATGCTGTCAACACCCTGTGCTATCGTTTTAGGGGAACAATGCTTACCCTTGTGTTCCAAAGTCCACCTTGCGACGAACGCGCATGCCCTCACGCGCCCAATCACCCTTAATCTCAATAAGATCCAGATTATCCTGCTGCAGATCAACACTCCAGCTCGAAACCTTTCTCAAAATAACCGTCGCATTCCCCCGGTTCGTGATATTCACACTCCGCACAATAGCATCATATTTCGGAAAGATCGAATACGAGAGATCAACAGCAATAGAGCTGTAATTGTCGTACATGTGCACCACCAAAGTCGACACATCACCAACCTCACCAAACGTCGACGGAAGACCAGGTAGCCCCGGCTTTCCTCGCACAACCTCGTGAGACTTGTAGCGAAAGTCGGTGACGGTTGTGCCGCTTGCTTGCTGGAGCTGAAATGCTGGGATGCGGAAATCTCCTCTGCCGTGGTCGGGGAATTCTCGTCGGACGCGACCGATTAGATTGACCCAGCCTTGGATGGGGCCAATTTCAGCGGTGATTCCATCTTCGGCGACTAGGCCGCCGTAATGGTCGTTTATGAGGTCTCCGGTGGTGTTGTCGACGTGGAAGCGGTATGAGACGTTATCGCCATTGAGAGCGAAAGACGTGCCGTCGACGTGAATTGCTGCAGACATGTTAACTATTGTTCGAGATGAAGGAATGAAGACTGTCAAAATGATGGAAATCAAGACTTACGGTCTGAACTCTCCGCGATAGCCGAAATGACCTGACCGAGCAGCACTGCCGTCGTCGTAATGCTCTTCAATGTAACACGCATTATCTTGACCCTGGCAAAAGTTGTCTAAACGAAAGTCAAATCTGAGGGGTTGTCCGAAGGGCCCGACATCTTTATAAACCCTCAAAAAAAGATCGTCAGTGTAAAATTGAATGTCACACGGAAAATTCGAGAATCCCGATGTGTAGAAACTCGTGATGATCTTGACTCGGGCCGATCTTGAATTGGAGTTTGTGGAGGAGGAGTTGGATTTGGTGGTGGTGGACTACCGAGAGATACCCCTTTGAGTCAAGATCGTCATCGTTTGTGCGGAGGATCAGCCCGGATTCCCCAGAATTGGGGATCTTTTGGATGCAGAAACTTGTTTATGACGTTGAGTTTATCCGCGCAAATGATATACCTCATTTGAAAGCATCCAATCCATCGGGATATTTACCCAGTCATCCAGAAATGCTATTGTGAAAGCGTAGGTTACAGTGGTGAAGGCCGGATAATTATTCACCCTGACTAATCTCCATGCAGACCCCAGTATGATTGGTTCACATTCGAGATGAGGGGAATCAATGACACTGTGAATAGATTCACCATCTTGAAAGTTTATTCTCTCATTTTTAACGTTCAAAAACCTCGGTATAGCTCAGCATGGACCTCAAAAACGTCATTCTTCCGTTCCAAGACCCTTCAGCACAATGGGACATCCGCATTGAAGAAGGAGTGGTGACATCCATGAAACCAGGCACCGACAAAACGACACCAAGCGTAATGCTTCCCTCACTCTGCCATCCTCATATCCATCTCGACAAACCATATCTTCTCACCTGCAACCACCCAAAGTCCTCAAATCACCCAGATTACTCTGATCTGGCTCCTAAAACAGGAGGATTTCAGGAAGCTATGGTCAATACAGCTGAAGCAAAGAAGCGCTACACCGAGGAGGACTTGTACCTACGAGGATCTCAGCTTATAGCCACAAGTTACAAACAGGGTGTCACTTTCATGAGAGCTTTTGTTGAGGTTGATTCTGTCACTGAACTCAAAGCTCTCGAGGTGGGCATCCGGCTCAAGAAGGAGTTTGCTAATTTCATGGATGTGCAAATATGCGCTTTTGCACAGGATCCCATATTCTCGACAGAGAAGGGGGAAGCAAACCGAACTATGTTTGTGAAAGCGATTGAACGGTTTGGATCGGAGATTGATGTCATTGGTACTACACCATATGTGGAGTCCGACCTTGAAGCGCAGAATAAGAACATACGTTGGGCCATCGAAACGGCATTGAAGTATGGCAAGCATCTCGATTTTCACATTGAATTCAACCTGAAAGGCGATGGAACCCACATGTCTGTTTTGGATCATATCATACAAGAGCTCCGACGCCTTGAATGGCCGACATACCCCGGCGCTCCTACTATTGTTTTTGGGCATGCTACCCGACTTACTCGCGCTACTCATGACGATCTCGTCAAACTGTCAGAAACCCTGAGAGAGACAAGATTGCCTGTTCACTTCGTCGGACTACCAACTAGTGATCTCTACATGATGGGCAGACATGGGTCTGACGGTTCAGAACAGAGCGAACCACTCAGTCGACCATGCGGTACAATCATGGTACCCAAGCTAATCCAAGATTACGGAATCAACGCCTGTTTGTCGGTAAACAACGTCGGAAACCCATTCACTCCCCACGGCGACGGTGATCCTCTTAAAATAGCAAGCTGGGGCGTCGGCTTATTCCACGCTGGAACAGTCGATGATGCAAAAATACTCTACGAAGCCATCAGCACGCGAGCAATGGACGCTTTAAACCCTCGGCCTGAAGGACATCATGACATGTTCACATTGGCGGAATTTCACCAGACGATGCCGATGCTTTTGTTCAAGAATGAAGAGAATATGGAAATTACCTCAGCGAGTGGAAGTATTATTGTTCCAGCAAGGCAAAGGCTGAGTATTCAAGATATAGTGTGGGATCCGCCGGAGACACGACTGAGAAGTATCGTTGAATAGGCTACATATACTCAAAACTAGATCTTGTCTATTATCTAAGCAACTCTACATAAAGGTCCATCTGGCCTCTCAACCCAATCCTCAGACCCAACACAAGTAGGACAGTAGAATACATGAGAAGGATCATACTTCCTCTTCGTCTTCAGGTGCTCACCATACAAGCTACCATAGAACGACTTCTGCCAATCAGGATCATTGCGATCACCCTCATTCATGTATCCGCCAGTATTTGGAGCTAACTTCTTTGCTGCAGCCCCCTTGACGAATGTCACGTCGTCATTTGCTGCTTTGCGCTCAGCGTTACTAGCAGTGCGAGAAATACCCGTGCCTGAGATGAGAACGTAGTGTGACTTTCGCCAGGCGGGGTGTAGGCCGCTTGTCTTGTCTGAAGCGTCTTTGAAGACTTGACCTCCTGACGTGAGAAGAATGACACTTGTGCCAAATTCATCAGGTTTGCCGCTCATGACTTCAACGGCATTTCTGACTTTGTCGAAGCTCTTCACGCTTTGTCGGTCAATGAGTCTTGAGGTCAAGACAGAAGTGTCGCCTGTGGGGTCGTACAATCCTGACTCAGCGTGGTAGAATGACCAGTAATCGTCGTATGTAGCCCAGCTCTCGTTAATGTAGAGCTTGTCCTTGTACTTCGACAAGGCCTTTCGCACAGGAGCCCAGGCAGCTTCAGCTTCTTTACGACCCTTCCCGATTGTCCAGACACCGTGTGAATATCCAGATGTAGCGTTTCCAACGAAGACAGTTGGGAAGTTGCGGAACCAGTACCCATACCCAGCAAAGCCAGCGTCGTTGAGATCAGGAAGTGACTTCAGTAGAACAGACACAGCGTCAAGTAGATCTGCATTCTTCTCTGTCTTCTCCAGCGGTGCGATCTGGAGATGATGAGATGTGATAGCCTTGACATTGGGATGAGCTTTGATGGTACTGCTCAAAGTAATGCCATAGCCAGGGCCACCGCCACGCATTGAGCGGAAGAGATCAGTGTTCTCACAGTGGTTGGCAATGACGACACTCCCATCAGCCAGCATCACTTCTGCTTCCAGAATCTGATCAGCACCAAGACCGTAGTTCCTCGTCGCAGGTCCATGGCCACCACCAGAAGCCCACCCGCCAATCGCTCCAGGCGTGATAGAACCACCGCCAACTGCGATGACATTATTCGCCTCAGCTACCTTGTACACATCGCGCCACTGGTAATTCCCATCAATCTTGATGGCACTGCCCTTCCAGCCAGATTTCTTGCACCGATTCTCAGATTTGTAAGTCTTCTGAAAATCAATACCGTTCTTGAACTGATGAAGCCAGAGCTCAAGACCGCCAAACCCATCGGAGCGACCGAGAAGATCATGGCCTGTTCCGGTAACAACAAGCCTAACATTCCGCTCACGTGCATACGAAATCGTATTGCGAATTTGTGATAGAGTCGTAGCATTGACAGCGTAAACAGGTAAAGAACCAAGACTGCAGGTAGAAGGTTCTAGCCCAGCAGCGTAGTCCACCGGTGGGCAGGTGATGTTGTACGGATAAGGTCTCCCGATAGGATTCGATGACTGAAAATCCTGATCCGACCACATCTTGTTCACGTACGCGCACTGCTTCAGATCCTCTTCTGGACCGGGGTAGCATGATTGCGCGATTGGCTCAGTCTTGATAAGACTGCCGCCAATCTTGTTGTTGAAAGCCTTCCATTCTGCGGGAGAGGGCCAGCAGGATTGGCCGGGGACCTTGGGCCGTTAGCTGAAGTTACATATGATAGATTATATTGGGCAGACATACGCATTTGCATCTCGGCGTTGAACCAATCGCAACGGCAAGTCCCGCGAGGAAAGGAAGAAGAGACCCAGGATACATGCTCAGCGATGGGTCGTAGGAAAAAGAAAGGTGAGGTGAGGTGCAGAGGGGGATGCAGCCAAGTGGCACTCGTCAAGTTTTAATCTATGCGGAACATTGTTTTTTTGCAATGCGTCATTTCGCCGCAGCGGAGTCCGAGGTTGTGCGGCCTTGGTGAACTTACGGGAGTGACAGTCTCCTCAGGCAAATCTTGTTCAGTTGGTGGCGTCTCTGTGTTCTCGATTTCTGACAAAACTAGTAAATTTGGGGCAGGTATGTATTGAGAAAGTCTGGAATAATTGTTGGTGGGATACAAACATCATGCAGGCACTGGGAACCCCTGATATGCAGTCATGCGGCAACGTTGTGAGGCTCCAGATTAGATGTAACGGCTTTTTGTCTGCAAATCAGAACTGTCAAATGCTGAGTGAATTGTGAGGAGTCATATACTGGACATTATCCATGCAAATATGCATTTTATTGGACTTTCGTAAACCCAACCTTCTGAGGCAAACAGATCGCCAAGGCATACTTGGCTTTAACAAGGACCATGCTAACGCCAAATTCCGTTTCCTCCTATTTGCAGTGATGAATTTTCTTCCAGGCCCATCAAAAGCTCTATCCTTCCCTCGTATCACCACCTTCAATTACAGACAGTGTGTGGTGGTCATTGCTCTCCCTCCGCCATTTAAGCATAAGACACGGCTCAGATCCCTTGACGCCAAGATTTCATCCCAACGGGGGGCATATTCCATTACAGGAAATCAAGAGCGGAACTAACCGTCATCCTGTCTCCACTCGGCGTTTCCAATTAATGTAAATCACGGCACACAACGGTAAGGCTTATCGCAAGCGGGCAAGATCTGCACTGCTTGTCGTACCAAACAACATCTGCGGCTGAGAATCCTTGCGATGTATAAGCGAGAATGGGGCGATGAAAAAGCAATTATAGAGGGAGGCAAACAATTGTTGTCTCTTTTCTCTCGCTATCGTTGGACTGATGCGATTATCCCATGTTCCCTGCTCTGCAAGTGCTCCTCCTCTTTTATGCTTATTATAGTCAGTTGATTGTCATTTTGGCTTAGCGAGAGCCAATTGTTCGTAGAAGAAGAAAAGAATACATGATTGCCCACTCTGAAGCCCTCCGATTGACCACAGATATTCCCCAGCTTGGCCCTCCAGCTCTTCTATCACACTGCATTCCGTGAGCTGTAGAATCCGATTTGTACTTCGCATCGGTGTAAACAACCAGTAAAGATTTCCCTGTTTGGCCAAATTTCTTTTTGTTTCACCTGCAATGTGATGTGATGCGGCTGTGCCGTTACGTCTCATTGTTTAAACCTTGCCTCTCCCTTTGTCGACCTCGAGTTTGTCGCAGCCGATCCAATCACTACTGAACCAACACGTTTATCGTCGCCACAGGACAAACTCATGCTCCCCTATATCAGTAGCCCTATGCACCTCAGAATGTCTCATGCAAGCTACCCAAAGACATCACCATGTCGACACCTCCTCCGCCAGACCCAGATGCTCCCCTCACAGGCGCTGCTCGCTCTGTCAACCGCCAGGGACTCATCATAATCGTCTGGATATGCTTCACAGTCGCTACACTCTTTGTATCGCTTCGCCTTTTTGTACGATGGCATCAGAACCGACGCTTTCTCGCAGATGACTACTGGATTACTTGGGCGTGGCTGTGTACTCTCACCATGGCTATACTGCAGACGGAGCAGATGGGTCCTCTGTGGTATATGACTTACCTTCAGAACGGCCGCATCGCCTACGATCCGGAGGAGCTTGAGTTCCAACGGAGTCAGCTTACTCGATGGCAGTTTCCCATCATCAAGCTGTTCTGGATCATTTTGTGGTCTGTCAAGGCGAGCTTCCTGGCGCTGTTTTATAGACTGGTCCAGCCGTTTCCTATTATTCGCCGGTGTTGGTACGGAGTCTCGTTCTTTGCAGCCTCAGCACTCATCGTGTGCATCATCTGTAGTGTCCTTACCTGCAGTCCCCCTTCCAACTATTTCCATGGTAAGTCAATTCGCTCATACTCTCCATATTTGAACATCTATTGACTTCTCACAGGCACTTGTGATTCCCCTCGAGAACAATGGAACCAGTCCTTCAACGTCATCTTCTCAACGACCGTTGACGTTGCAACCGACCTCATGATCATGGCGCTTCCGATCGCAGTACTACCCTCTTTACAACTGGATAAGAAGAAGAAGATCGGACTTGGTATTGCCTTTTCTCTGGGTATAATCATCATCTGCGTCGCCGTTGTACGCATGTCGCAGGTCATCGTTGGAAAAAAGGTTGATCTCGTGGGACTAGCTATTTGGGGCGCCGTGGAAACAGCAACAGCTCTTGTTGTCGGTTCCCTACCAGCACTCAAAGGCCTACTTACTCGAGGTCTCAAGAAGTACGCGACATCGAGGAGTGGGAGAACAGGTCCAGCTGATTACGACAGTCGAAGCTCCCAGCGTCGTCGGGGCCATGGCTCAGCATTGACGCCTCGTGCTATTGTGGTTTCTGATTGTATACCTCTTGATGATCTTCATCGCAGTGGTCAACTTGACGGAGGTATATATGTCCACAAGACATTCACGACTGCTACGACGAGGGATGATAGTTCTTCTCAAGGAGAGGGGGATGAAGCAGCTATAGTGAGAGCAGCACCTAGATAGAGCAGGCCATAAAACACTCCTGCAATAAAGTATGGACATGTTCCCATGGCATTCTAGTTATATACCATGTTTTAGTGACAGCTACACTACTCAAACTCCCTCCACTGCCTCACGACTTCATACAAACTATCGTTATGCCCAACATTACCAGGAAAAACAACATAGTTCAACCCCGGCCACTTCGACTCTGGCTCATCGCACCTCCACATCGGAACCCCAGGTGCAGCTTGGCCAACAATAAGAGCACGCTTCATCCTTAAACCCTTTGTCGCCATATCCGACGATGTAATTCCGCCCTTGGCGATGATATATCGAGGCTTCTGCTCCAGTCCCTGTAAGAACGACACCAGTGCCAGTGCAATCTTTGAGCCAATATCAAGACTCTCAACTTCATCTTTTCCAACGATAAGCTCTCGACTTGTCATGACTAGAACGTCCTGGCCGTTCTTGATATGCTGTGACGCCAGTTCAATTGCTTTTGCAACATCCTCTTTCGCTGCCTCATCAGACTTGAGAAGTGCTTTGACGTTCAAAGTAATTGTTGTCAAATTCTTGCCCGACTTTTGAACCAGAGAATCCAATTGCGCGGTCGTCTTGGGTACATACGAACCGGCAATGATGAGGCCACCAACATTCTTGGATAAACCGAGTTGACCAGCTGAGAGTGGCGAGATAGATGAGATGCCCAGACGCGCTGAGACAAAAGCAGCGCCTGTTCTGTACAAGAACTTCTTTCCTTGCTGCGACGCTTGTAGAAGGGCAGTGACGACAACGTCGATGTCTTCATCAGCTGCCGCGTTGATGACCAACACAACAGGATTGTCGCTTCGCTTTGGAAGCTGCATGATCTTTTTTAGAACTGCATCTGGACCGCCAACGCGGATGGTCTCGAGATCGATGGAGTCGATATTGTCATGCGGAATCTTTCCCTTCGACTTCTCCACGACGTAGTCTCGAAGATTAGAGCTCTTGTATCCAAATGTAGCATCTTTAGCGAAAGGCGTGTCAGCTGCAGGGATGAGCTTATCACCTTCATGAACATAGTGAATATCGTTAATGGTGTATCGTCCGCCCTGCAGGAAGAACGGGCATAAGATCCACGCATCGAACGCTCCGTTCACATGCTCCACTGCCTCGGGCTCAAGAGGGAAATGACCTCTCAAGATAGAATCACCACGTAGCACAATTTCATAAGGGAGCTTTATTTCCTGAGAAGCTGTCTTTAGATTGGTGCAGATCTCGATCATCAGCTCCCGGGCCTGTTGGGGATGAAGGGCGCGTGAGTTGGTGAGGATGAAGAAACCATTGCCTGTCCCGACTTGCTTGAATGTTGATACCAGGTTTTGGACATCCCAGACTGTTAAGATGGTGATGTCGTGGCAGGTTTGAGTTCCTGTTGGGTCATCGTCGAGGATGACTAGTAGTGGTGCTGGTGAGGAGGGGTTCTTGATTGCGGAACGTGTTTGAGTGCGGAGTTGTTGATGAGAAGCTGGGACTGGAGGTAGAGCTGAAAGAGCCTCAGATAAGATGAGTGTACCGCTATTTGTCATTATGAGTAACTCTGATGATTATTGTGTTTGTTTAGAGGAGCAGCGATATTGTAGATGTCAATTGAGATAAATAATCGCTGTCTTCCGACTCAGTTTAGGGTAGCCGACAGATCACCAGGTTCTTATCCGACATCCGCGAGCTGGTCCGTGTATGTCGGTCATCACCCCTATTGGCTACATGAACCGCCAGACCCAGCTTTTCCCATCGGGGTGAAGAAGTGAAAGTTAACCAAAGACAGAACAACGGGGAATCAAGGGTCATGACGTGAGCATAGTCAGCCTTTCTGTTATCTAGTCGAGAGAACCTCATGACATTGCTTGGGCCAAAATTATACAAGGATACTGACAGGGAAATAATTGTTTACACAATGCCTTCTTTCATTCTGGTGGGACCAAAACAGTCTTATACACTAGGCATAATCTTTCATAACCTACTCTATGCAGTATGCACATGAATAATGTATAGAAGCATATCTGCACAAAGCTGGCATATTTCTTTCCGATTCTTGATCCACAATGAATAAAATCATCTGCATCCAGTATGCGGAGGCACTCGGACTAACGATCCCTCCGTGCACCTCCGCATTTCCCCAGCGACACATCCCTACCACATCCGCTCTAGTCAAAGGTGCAATCCTCGCTGACTAACTCCCCCCGCGTTTTCAACTTGAGCAACTTTGACGTGTTTGGGTCATTAACTACCTGGCAAAAGCCGACGACAGGGTCAAGATGTCAAAAAGAAACGGAAGCACTGTGACGCAAGAGTATGAGGGCAGTGTGGTATGTTTACGTGTAATTGATCTGCAGGGTGCAATGGGCGCTGATCAGCGAGATAGCCTCCCCCGAAACGAGTGGCGATAACTTCGAATTCGGAGCATCCCGTCGCTCATATCTCGAGACATATCAGGGCATGCACAACATGTCGGAAGCACAAGGTACCGTGATATCCACTAACCAATAGAGTGAAGTAACTGACATTTGCAGATCAAATGCTTTATGGACGATGCTGGACCGCCGTGTCGACGGTGTAAAGAGAAGAAGCTGAGCAACTGCGCTGTGAGCAAGAACTTGCAGACTATCATTGATGAAAAGACAGAGTATGCACAGAGTCTCAACTTCATGACTCCCGCTTACAAAGATTAGGTTATCAGAAGCCATGCTTTCAGACCTCGACCAGGTGTACACAGCCGTCAAGGAGATGAGAAGTATAATGGGCCTACCAGAATTACCGCCATTACAAACATCACGCATGAACAAGCGAAAAGAGTCATCAGCACCGCCACCTCAAGAGTCGACGACACTTCAACTGGAGGACAATTACGGCCCATCATGTGACAACTCACCGAAACTCACGCCCGAAGACGATAGACTTCCTCACGCTCCTATTCATTCTCTGTACACCCTGACTAGAATGAGAGCGCTTCGATCACCTGGAAGTGGGAATGAGAATCCGAGCCAAGCTATCAATGATTTTATCTCTCAAGGACAGATATCACTAGCTGACGCTGAGCGGTTGTTTTGCGTCTACCGAGATCGTTTGGACGGGTTCATCTACTCTATCGGCTGCCCCTATAAAACTCTCGAGCAGCTTCGTCGAAAGTCATCAATCCTATCGGCGGCAACTCTTACCATCGCAGCACTTCACGACCCTGCTGCTGATAAAGTGTACGGCATCTGCAATTCCGAACTTCGTCGATTGACCGAAAAGTCAATGCTCCAACGCCAAGGCGACAGAGACTACTTCCGAGCTCTTAGCATCGCCTCATACTGGCTGAGTGACTTGTCCTGGACATTATCAGGCCATGCGATCAGACGAGCTGCAGAATGCAACATCCATAACAGTTACAGTCTAGCGATCAAGGACCAATCCGAAGAAGCAATGGACTCTGCGCGAATCTGGTCTATTCTGTACATCTGCGATCAACATCTTGCTATCCTGTATGATAGACCGGCGATTATCCAGGACGATTGGCTTACACAAGACTGGGAAGGCATCTTGAACTGTCCTCTGGCTACGGACCAGGATGAAAGACTTATGAGTCAGGTTGAGCTGATGGGTATCCTGCGGAATATACGACGATTATTCGGGCCTGATAAGGGAGAGGAAATTCCTAGATTGTATCTCAGTCAGATTGGACACTATCATCGACAGCTTGATCAGTGGATCACAAAATGGACCGATCGGCTTCCAGGTATGTCTATAGATTACCTCTTTGGACATGACTAACCATGATCAGAGGGCCATCCCAACATCGGAGCATTTCCACGAAAAGGAGCTCTCTTCCATTTCCATCTCGCCCAACTATACCTCTACTCCCACGTCTTTCGCGGCCAATCCAACCAAATCCCGAGCCACTTCCTCGACACAGCCTCAATGGCAGTAACTTCAGCATCAGCCATCATCGACATCCTCCTCACCGACCCCGATCTGTCCACAAGCATCGTCGGGATACCATCTTATCTTCTCTCCATGACAGCCTTCGCAGCCATGTTCCTCGCCAAAGTGTCACATAAATACGGCGATAACCTCTTCAGACGCGATCAAGCGCTAGATCAGATTACGCGACTAATCAGTCATTTCAGATCGTTGAGTATGGGCAAGTGGCATTTGGCGAATCTTATGATTAGAGGTTTGGAGACTGTGACTAGTCTCTTGACATCGCATGGAGTGCAAGATAAAGTGCAGAATGCTATTTCGTCGATGATGCCTGGGAATGATGCCAGTCAAGGCCTTGAAGATGTCTACAACACTAATCCTGACATGTTTACTGGTATGGATGGAACTACGATACCTACATGGGACACAACGTTTGGGCTATCACCCATCTTTGGCTTTGATCCATCATTCCTTGATGTAGACGGGTATATGCAATCAATGGCTATCTTTCCAAACACCGAAGGGCCATGAAGGAATATCTCAACTGATTTATTCATCTATGTATTTATCCCAAAATTTATACACTTCTTTCTCTAACCATAGCTCTACATTCCCTGAATATTCCTTGGCCTGTACTCGCTCTCCAAATACTCCAACTCCTCCTTCGTAAACTTGACATTCAACGCCTCCACCGATTCCTTAATCCTCTTCTCAGAGTTCAACCCCAAGATCGGATAACACCCCTTCTGCAGAACCCACGCCGTAGCAACAAGCGCCATACTAATCCCCTTATCAGCAGCAACTTTCTCAACACGATTCACAATCTCCAGATTCGCATCCGCAAACCACGCTTCTGTCTTCTTGTCACTCTGACTCCTGATAGACTGATTTGTCTCATCGTTCTTGCTCGAAAGAGGCTTGGCTAAAAGGCCGCGGGCGATGGGACTCCAGGGAATGACGCCGACGCCTGTGGCTTCACAAAAAGGGAGCATTTCTCGCTCTTCTTCGCGGTAGAGGAGGTTGTAAAAGGGTTGCATGGAGATGAAGGGCGTCCAGCCTTTGGATTGGGCGATGTATTGGAGACGCGCGAATTCCCAGGTGTACATTGATGAGGCGCCGATGTAGCGGACTTTGCCGGATTGGACCACGTCGTGAAGAGCGCGCATGATCTCCTCAGGGGGCGTTTCACGATCTAGACGGTGGATTTGAAGGACATCTACACAGTCAGTATGTCACTTGCCTTACTATGTCAGACAGGCTTACCAATGTAGTCGGTTCCAAGACGTTCAAGACACTTATCAACAGCATGGAAAATATGCTTCCTACTCAACCCCATCTGATTCACAAGCGGTCCATCATTGATACTAGCAGGTCTTGTACCATCCTCCATAACAGGATTAAAGATCTTTGAAAGAATAACAACCTTTTGACGAGGAATGTTAAACTTCTTCAAAGCCTTGCCAATGATGACTTCCGACTCGCCATTGGAGTACGTATCAGCTGTATCCCAGGTGTTGATGCCTTGGTCATAAGCAGCTTTGAGAAGTTTCAGGCCATCTTCTTCATCGAGAACCCAGGGTGAGCCTTGCCATGAACTTGAGCCAAATGTCATGCAGCCGAGGATGACCTTTGAGATCTTGAGGCCTGTGTTGCCGAGTCTGGGCTGTTAGTATATGATCGGGCTGGTGGTGGAGTTGCTTACCTGACGTATTCCATTTTGAAGGCGCTTGTGAGATTGGTACGAGATGATGATGTGACTACTGAACAGGTTCTTTTGTTATTTTTATCTGTTTTTAAATGCCGCTTTTATGCCTATCATCTTCACGCTGATCTTACCAACGCTGATATCGCCGAACATTTCCTTCCCCGCATTATTTCACTGTGATCATCAACCCCTCACCTCCAACGCCATTCAATCGGCCATCCTTCCAATTGGTCAGCGAATCATTCACAGTGGGTTTAGGCTCGGGCTAATATCCGCTGAGATCGTGGGGAAGTAGAGAAATCCGAGGTTGAGGTGATGTTTTAAACCACCAGGACAAGACTCATTGTAGCATCAACAATCAGCTCAATATCCTCACGTAATCATGGCACCAAATATTCAGACCATTCCTGTTCCTTCAGCGACGGTGCAATCGCACGCTTCGAATTTGTTGCAACTCCCTGACAAGACCGTGTTGTGTACATGGTTTGGTGGTTCGCAGGAAGGGCTGCCTGATATCAGTATCTGGCTATCTCGACTGGAACCAGGATCATCATCTTGGAGTACCCCGCAGAAGATCTCGTTTGATGAGAATAGAAGTTGTCAAAATCCAGTCTTGTTCCGAGCTCCGCATAATGGGGATATCTGGCTTCTTCATACTTCGCAAGACGCGGGTAATCAGGATGGCGCTTATATCCTAAAGCGCACATCCTCTGACCAGGGTCGGACATGGTCTCAGGCTAGTCGTCTACTGCCAGATGTAACAGGCATCTTTATCAGACAACCCATCGTCGTCAATGGCGATGGGACCTGGATATTGCCAGTTTTCTACTGCCGCACTGAACCCGGTCACAGATGGATCGGAAGTGACGATATATCTGGTGTTCTTTACTCAGATGACAATGGTGCAACATGGAAGGAGAAACAAGCACCAGACAGTGTCGGATCTGTCCACATGAACATCATCCCCCCATCATCTAGCTCTTCATCTTGGGTCGCCTTCTACCGCAGCCGCTGGGCAGACAACGTCTATCGCTCCACATCCAAGAACGGCATTGACTGGGAAACACCCAAAGCAACAACCCTCCCAAACCCCAACAGCGGTATTTGCGCAGCACGTTTATCATCAGGCCACATAGCCATTGTCTTCAACAGATCAAACGCCTCAGCTGATACCCTCAAGCGACAAGGCTTGTACGATGACATCACACCTGAGGATGATAAGCGACCTAATCAGGTCACAAAGACAGGAAAGGATGCTATTTGGGGAACGCCGAGAAAGACATTGACGCTTGGAGTTTCGGAGGATGAGGGGCTGACGTGGAGAGAGCGGGTGCTTGAGGATGGAGATGGCTTTTGTGGAACAAATAGTTCTTCGGGGCAGGAGAATAGGGAATTGAGTTATCCGAGTATCTATATTGAGAAGGGTGGGGGTAGGGATGTTGCGCATGTTGCGTATACTTGGCATCGGCAGCATATCAAGTATGTTAGGATCGATGATGTTGAGGGATGGGCTAGCTCCAATTGAGAAATAGGTCTGAATTGCATAAAAAACCTCATTAACCATGTTACACCGTGAGAACCTGGCTTTGGGACATGTCTGCCATTCTCGTGTAACAGGCAGCGAAGGTGTCATCCATCTATCACATCTATGATACGTCATCTCTAACGAGGTAATTAAAATTGAATAGATATTTATTTTCAGATAAACTAAATATTCAATGCCTAAGTTATAATCTGTTCGACTTGTCTTGAAGGATAATGCTCTACATATGCATACAAAGCCTAAATACATTCTTTCCTTCTTTACCCTACATGAAAAGGACACATTTTCGGAGCTGTCGCATGCCTGTGACTGGCAAAGAACTCCTTCTGCTGGCGGGAACACTGCATCCAATTCTTCAGCCTAGACTCGGTCTGGTTCCCGCCTAGACATGGCCCAACATACGTGGGTATCCACTCAGCCAATAGGACTTCTGACCGTCAACCCATAATCGGCTACGAGCACCAGGCATGCGCTGCTCGCCACCAGGGTAACTGAGCTCTGTGGAAGCTATGGATGAAGAGCGATGGTGCAAAGGGTTTCGAAGGTCAGAATATTGTTAAAAGGAGGCCTTGTTTGAGATCAAGACATAACATCCACTTACAGTTGCAGCATCTGGGAACACTCCAACAAATAGTCAACACTCATACCTATATTTGCTTTACAGAGATATTCACCATGACTCAAACAAAAGATCATGTCCTCATCACCGGGGCGGGTGGCTTCATCGGCCAAGAGCTCATCACATCTCTCCTCAAAGACATGCCCACCGCTCACTTCACCCTCACCGACATCATCACACCTCCCATCCCCGCAGGAGCAGAAAACCACGTCACTTCCCTCAAAGCAGATCTAACAGATCTCTCAGCCGTTACGTCCCTACTGTCCAACCGCTTCAGCCACGTCTACATCCTCCATGGTCTCATGTCCGGTGGCGCAGAAGCCAACCTTGACTTGGGGCTCAAGATCAACGTTGACTCGGTGCGAAGTATGCTTGACGTGCTACGGACCGAATATCCTGGTACAAAAGTGATATTCGCTAGTTCTTGCGCTATCTACGGTAAGACGGACCTTGTGACGGAGTTTGGCACACTTCCTCAACCTAAGAGCTCATACGGCATTCAAAAGTTGCTGGTAGAGCTTCTAATCAACGATTACTCCCGTCGCGGTCTTCTCGATGGGCGAATTGTCCGCTTACCCACTGTTATCGTCCGCCCAGGTGCATCCTCAGCAGCTGCATCAAGCTTTGCATCAGGCATAGTCCGAGAATCTCTCCAAGGAGTCCCCAACATTCTACCCGTTAGCAGAGACCTAGAACTTTGGGTCTGCAGTCCTACAACAGTTATCAAAAACCTCATCAAAATCAAGGACGTTGCAAAGGAGAAATTTGGCGATTCGAGAGTGGTGAACCTGCCTGGTATTACGGTCACGGTGCAGGAGATATTGGACGCTCTGAAAGAGGTTGGCGGTGAGAAGGCGCTCGCGCAGATTGAGGAGAAGAGGGATCCTGTTATTGAAGCAATTGTAAGTAGTTGGCCAGCGAGATTTGATGTTTCTAGGGCTTATGGTCTTGGACTTGAGGCTGATGGGAAGGTGCTGGATGCTGTCAAGGCGTTCCATACAAAGATTGCCAAGGCTTAGGTTGCCAATCTACTCTTATTGGGATAGTAGCGCTGAGAAAGAGTTTATGTGACATCATAGTTACTTGGTGAACTGGTCGTGCAAACATGGCCGGGTTGCTCGTTCTGACCAACCATTTGTAAGATGATGTCCGACATGTGTGCGTGTTGTCGGGATGTTGGCGGATGGCGGCTCATGCCTTATCAACAATGAATTTGGAATCGCGCTCAAGTGGTCGGGCAAGTAAGAGAAATGCTACAGGGATGGGAAATGGTCTACAACGCTGCAATACCCAAAGTCGTTGTAAGGCCAAAGCCAACTTGAGATTTGAGATACAGGGGGTCAAAACATACAAGAAGCCAAGGAGAAGGGTGAAAGACTGCTTATAGAGTAGTATTGTATATGTGTATGCTGCTTAGTGAATAGATTTAAGGACTATCAACATGTCTTCTCCCGCGGTGAAAAGCCTCTACAGCTTCGATAACAGACGCGTGTACGCATTACCAACCACCATATGATCAACATCCAGCGTATTAACCAAGCTAGGTGTTGCTTGGCTCAGTGACGTGATACCACAAAGACGCATTGAAGTCTCTAGCTCATCTTTAAGAACTGTAAGTCGTTAGCTTGGCCGCTTTAATGCAAACAGAAGAACTTACTGTGGCAGAGATGTTCTGCGCCATCCTGACCGTGAATGAGAGAGTACAAGAATGGCCGACCGATGCCAACTGCTGTTGCTCCGAGGGCGATGGCCTTCAAGATGTCTGATCCCCGCTCGAAACCACCGTCAATGTAGACTTCAAGTTGATCAAAGACCTCGGGGCAGTTCTTTCGTAACTCCAACAGAACCAGAATGCTGGCTTGAGCGCTGGGGAAGATTAGCTTCAACATTCCAAGAGGAGAAGAAATGACTTACCCGTCCAACGACCGTCCGCCATGGTTACTCAACAACACACCCTCGACTCCATACTCCGCCGCTTTAATAACATCCTCCGCAGTCTGAACCCCCTTCAACACAATTGGCAAACCCCCACTCGCCTCACGTATCCAAGCCAAGTCATCCCAACACAACGACTTGTCGATATACTGCGCCATCAGACGTCCGAAACCACTCCCCTTCTTATCCTTACTGCTCTCACCGCCACTGATCGCCGACTTGATAGTTTGTTCCTGCGCAGCTCTCTCGTCTGCCTCACGCTTACCGGGGACAGGTGCATCGACTGTGACAAAGATTGCTTTGACGCCGAGACCACGTACGGTTTTGAGTAGCTCGACGGTCTTTTCGTGGTTGGAGTTGACGTAGAGCTGGAAGAAGAAGGGCTGTGTTGCCGGAGCGGCTTTAACTATTGACTTTAACGAAAAGGAAGCGTTACTAGAGATCTAAAATGAATCATTAGTAGAGAGCTTTGAGTATTGATCAATCTGGTTGCTTACACATTGAATGATGCCCTCGTTGGCAGCAGCCCGACTCAGCGCCAACTCCCCATCAGGATGCGCGAGTCTCGCCATAGCAGCTGGTGAAATAAAGAACGGTGCGCTACTGTCGAAACCAAGAATACTGGTCTTGTAGTTGACGTGCGAAACATTCCTCAAGATCCTGGGTCTGATCATGACTCTCCGCACCAGCTCCTTATTCTTCCCGTGGGTGACGAGATCTGTCGCGGCTGACGAGTAAAACGCCCAGGTTTTCTCAGACAGCGAATCTTGCGCTGCCTTTTCAAAGTCGGGAGCACTTAGAATCGTATCTAGTGGTGGGATTGTTTTGGTCTTTGGTGCTGAAGGGACCTCGTTCGTTTGTGTTGGTAATGTAGGGGGCGGTACGGGATCGATCTCTGTGGTTTTAGGCGCCGGTCGACTAATTGCAGATTCCTCGAGGAGGCCAATTAATTTGTCGCTTGGAAGGTCCTCGATGATATCAGGCGCGTGGACATCGTTGTACAAGTCCGTAGCATCAGAACCAGCGAGGTTCAACAGCACTACCCATCTTGATTAGTCTCGCCACAACCCCCCAATCTGCTCAACATACCTTCTGGACCACCAGGATGCTCATTAAGAAAATGTGTAATATCCCAAACCTTGGAATGAACAGCTATCCAGCAGTCATTCGCCGTGTTGTGCTGCTTCAAGTCGTCCAAGGACACTCTTCTCGTCTCAATTGATGTCTCCATGATTGCTGATAGTAATTGACTGAACCTCCAAGAACGAAACAAGTTGTAGACCTTGAAAATAAGCTCATAACCCAAGCTACAAATTTACCATCTCCACAAGCTGCTTACAGCCCGCGAATGCCGAGTATCGGGCTGGGGTCACGGAGAACCCTCCCATTGGCTGCTTTCGCCCCCCGGGAATGTCTCCGGGCGTTCAACCCCGCATTGGGCTTTGGAGTTTTGGTGCACTTAAGAGCTCGGAGATAGCATGGACGATTACTACATCAAGCAATATCTTCATTACACAATCATCACTCCGTGTAAACTATTCTATCATTCACTAGTAACATTCTAAGTCATTCATCAAAATGGAACGCAGCACTATCCAAGCCAAGGCAAAGCCCCTCCCCCCAGGAGTCTACACCCCCGTCGTCACACTCTACAAAGCAGACGACCCAACCCAGCAAGTAGACCATGAAGCCATGCACACCCAATGTCAAGCCCTGATCAAGGCAGGCATGCATGGTCTCGTCTACCTCGGCACGAATGGCGAACTGGTTCTTCTCTCACGAGAAGAACGCAAAGCCATCCTCAAAACAGCCGTGCAGGCCGCTTCTGCAGCGGGTGGACCTGACTACCCCATTGTGGCAGGCATCTCAGCACAGTCCACGCAGGAATCGATCCAGAACGCTAAAGATGCAGCGGAAGCTGGTGCTGGCTTTGGGTTGCTTCTACCGCCGAATTATTGGCCCAAGGCACTACCCAGCCAAGCTATTGTGTCCTACTTTAAAGAGGTTGCGGCTGCTTCACCGATACCTATTGTTATTTACAACTTCCCCGCTGTTACATCCGGAATTGATCTTGATTCTGATCAACTAGCTACCTTGGCTTCTGAACCGAATATTGTAGCGGTGAAGTTGACCTGCGGAAACGTAGGAAAGCTTGCTCGCTTAACAGCGCTCTTCTCCCACGAGCAATTCGGTGTTTACGGCGGAAGCAGTGATTATCTCCTCCCCACACTGCACAGCGGTGGAAGCGGCTGTGTTACAGGGATGGGTAACATTTTCCCCTCTAGTACAGCGGGTGTCTACGACTTATGGAAGGCTGGCAAGATTGACGAGGCGAATAAACTTCAAGGTCTTGTCGCTCACGCTGAGTGGGCCTGTAAGAAGGGAATTAGCAACACCAAGTATGGAGCATGGCATTTCCTGGGTAAGGATATTGGGTTGGATAATGAGACATCGTGGCATATGAGGAAGCCGTATCAGCCACTTGATGATAACGCAAAGGAGTGGACGGTTAAGACGCTGAGTGTTCTGGCGGATACGGAGAAGCAATTGAGGAAGAAATAGACTGTGTAGTATTGCCATAGTTGTTAAATGCACGACCAAAAGAAAAAATCTGTTTTGTCAGCCGATATGAGTGATTCTTATCGATGCACGCCTGTTGACAATAATCCCTGGGCCCGGACCTTATCTAGATCAAAGCTCAGTGCCGAGACAACGACACGCAGCGTGAACAGGCATACGCGTAACTACTTTACTTTTAGCCATCTTTACAGCGGATTAGAGATTACTGGGATAGGTTATCCGAATGTCTTGTTCACAACCCTCTGTCGCGCTTGACCAATCTTTTCGCATTAGCTTGTCGCCATCTCATCAACGAGTTGGTCATCGCCTTTCGCACCTGTTCCCTACATGCACATGGTAAGATCACAAGCCATCACGAAATTATTCTTGGTGAATAGTGATACTCGGTCAAATAACCGAGACCGACATTATCACACTTCCTGCATTGATGCTGCAATCATCATGTCTCGGATGGCACAGATATCACCAGGCGGGCGACCATCCCTCTCGGTCTTCCCTCCTACTGGCCAACTAACTCTCCCCTCCAATCCAATACTATCATTGCGTCTCCAAGCACGACTCATTCAGAACTCTAAACGCGCTAGTCTCTCTCCCCCAGATTCGATACCCCATACCCCGCATTCACTCTCCATGCCAAGTTTTTAATCCCATAAAAAGGAGTTGATATCCCCGGTATTGAAGTCTTGTCAATCCAGTGATACTTCAAATCACCCGGATCAAACAACATCTTCACCAACTTGCCAGTTTTAATTTGTGATCATGACTCTGAGAAACTCCATCTCGGATGAGAAGGATGTCGAGGCGATTGCCTCTCATCTCGATCACGCCAACACTGCAGCTACCAATGGTGGTCTGTCCGCTGAGGACATGGAGTTTGTCGCCAATTTTCCCGAGGAGAAGAAGAAGAAGGTCTTGGCAAAGATCGATGTAAGTTGATTGGGTTTCCCTCTGCGCAAACAAGATCTGACTTGTTCAGTGGCGACTTATGCCGATGCTGGCTATTCTCTACCTCGTCACGTATATCGATAAAGCGAATATCGGAAACGCCAAGATCGAGGGAATGCTTCTGGATCTTGGTATGAATGGAGAGCAGTATAACATTGCGCTCTCAATCTACTTCATTCCTTGTATGTTCAAACCTTCGGTGACGTGGAGTAGGGCTAATTTGAACAGATATTCTCGCTGAGATTCCTAGTAACATGATTCTCAACAAATTTGCGAAGCCTTCTCAGTACATGGCCACCATTATGTTCATCTGGGGTATTGTCGTGGTCTGCACTGGATTGATCCACAACTTTGGTCAACTCTGCGCCATCCGTATCCTTCTTGGTCTGTTCGAGTACGTACTCACCCACTTTTATACCTCATACGTGCTAACATTACCAGGGCTGGCTTCTTCCCCGGTGCTATCCTCATTATTTCGAAATGGTACCTCCCCCACGAGACGCAAACACGAGTCGCGATTCTATATACATCCGCTGCCACAGGAGGCGCTTTCTCCGGCCTCTTCGCATATGCCATCGCCAAAATGGACGGTATTGGCGGTCAGGGCGGTTGGCGGTGGATCTTCTTCATCGAGGGAATCTTCACAATCGTCATGTCCTTCGCCACATGGTTCTTGCTCATCGACTCACCCACTCTCTCCTACTGGCTCACCGATGAAGAGAAGCGATATCTCGTTCTGCGCCAGGCTTCCCGAAGAGTCACCAACGCTGGTGAATACCGCGAGAAGACTTTCGACAAGGGCGCTTTATTCGATGTTCTCAAGGACTGGAAGGCATACCTCCTAGTTGTCATGTCCTGGTCTAACGCTGCGCCGAACTACGGTCTCAAATTCTCAATGCCCTCTATCGTAAAGGGAATGGGTTTTACATCCAGTAATGCCCAGCTCATGACCATTCCTCCTTATCTCTGCGGAGCCATCTCATCGTATCTCCTCGCTCGATTCGCTGATAAGCACAAGTGGAGAATGCCTTTTATCGTTGGGCCTCAGCTCTGCATCATCGTCGCCTTCTCTATCCTCATGACTAAAGCCGAGTTCATCGTTCAGAACCTTGGAGTGTGCTACTTTGCAGTCTGTCTCGCTTGCGCCGGCATGTATCCCATCTTGCCTGGTACTAGTGCCTGGAACATTGACAACAACCTTAACCCGACGAAGCGAGCCATCAGCATTGGTTTTGTCACCTGTGCGGGTACGATTGGTGGTATCTATGGAAGCTACATCTACATTGATAAGGAGAAGCCTAAGTATACAACTGGATACGGAGCATCGCTAGGATTCGCCGTTGCGGGAATCTTAGCTGCTGTTTCCCTCGAGGCTGCTTTGGTCATGATTAACAAGAAGAGGTCCAAGATCAGCGAGGCTGAGATTCGAAGCAAGTACACAGAGGAGGAGCTTGAGATTATGGGTGAGAAGAGTCCGCTGTACCAGTACAAGCTGTAGTAGGAGTAGTATGTTATCAGGGCATTTCAATTCATACAGATTACCAAGTAATTGCTCTGTATGCTAATACTGTGTGAAATACGTAGGGTAATATTTCCTGCGTTAATCTCAACTGCCTGTTAAAAAGCGTCAGTGCGTTACGATGAAACAGAATTAATTACTCAGAAGAGAGTATTTGCTTATATGAGATTATGCACTTATACAGCCAGGATGTCAGCAGATATGCACTTATGGACCCAGGGTGTCAGCAGAGACAAATTCTGCACCTTGGCCTCGGCCTTTTTTTTACAGATAGCCTACGACCTCTTTGACCTCTTACCAAACCCAAAGCCTTCTGACAACTATCATGCGTCTTCTTACAGTTGCAAGTGACGGCGAACTCTGCCTAGCTGATTTTGTTGGCGATCATATTCCGCCCTATACTATTCTGTCGCATACTTGGGGAAAGGACTGTGAGGAGGTTACCTTTCAAGACATGGTAGAGGGGAAAGGGAAGAGCAAACTTGGCTATGAGAAGCTCCGTTTCTGCCAGAAGCAAAGTGCAAATGATAACATCCAGTTCTTCTGGGTAGACACCTGCTGTATTGATAAAACAAGCAGTGCAGAGCTTTCTGAGGCAATTAATTCTATGTACCACTGGTATCACAATGCGGATAAATGCTACGTTTACCTCTCCGATGTATCAATCAACGGTTCCGCGGGAGACGCCCTATCCTCCCAGCCGACGTGGGAAACAGCGTTTAGGCAAAGCCGATGGTTTACTCGGGGCTGGACGCTCCAAGAGCTCGTCGCACCGTCATGTGTTGAATTCTTTTCCCATGAAGGTGAGAGACTTGGAGACAGGGAATCAATGGTGCAAGAGCTTGAAGATATCACGGGAATCAATATTGAAGCTCTGCAAGGAAGCCCTCTTTCTCGGTTTGGCTTCGAGGAACGAATGTCATGGGCAAGGGGCCGTGAAACCAAACGTGAGGAAGACGCTGCATACTCTTTACTGGGAATATTTGGCGTACACATGCCGCTTGTATACGGGGAGGGTCGAAGAAATGCATTCATCCGACTTCAAAGAGTGATTCAAGAATCTTCAAGGAGCTTTGGGTCTGAAGGTTTTGAATTTATCTTGCAGACTGGCACAGGATTGCACGAGATCGACGATACCTACAGGTGCCTAATGGGTGATATAAACAGAGATGGCTGGCCAGACTTGGTCGCTGTCAAGTCGAGCGGCACTAGCAGCAACAACATTGAAGTCAGCGTCCTTTCTGGAGCCTCACGCTTCAGGACATTCATTACACAAATAGCAACTGGCCTACAAGAGACAGCGGCCACACAATATGATTTCGCCCTCGCGGATTGGGACGGAGATAAGATATTGGATCTCGTCGTCATCAAGAAAGGCAGCACCGATACCAAGACCACCGAAGTCTGCATCCTGTCCGGCGCCTCTAATTTCCAGGACATCATTCTGCAAACCGGGACCGCGCTGCACGAAACTGACGACACTTGGTCCTTCAAAATGGGAAGATGGAACGCTGGCAGAAAGCCCGACTTGTTCGCCATCAAGAAATCCAACACGGGCACCAACAGCACTGAAGTGCACGTCCTGTCCGGCGCATCGAGCTTTCAGAAGTTCATTCTGCAGACAGGCACTTGCTTGCATGAAACTGATGCCTCTTTCGACTTCGCCGTCGCAGACTGGAACGCTGACGGGTGCCCGGATCTGATCGCAGTGTGGAAGAGTAACGATAGTAGTGTGTACTCTCTGGTGCATGTGCTTTCTGGAGCGTCGACCTACCAGGACTTCATGCTGCATGCAGAGATACCACTGATTGACACTCTCGGCATGTATGAGTTCATGGTTACCGAGTGGACGCGTAATGGAAGGTTGGATTTAGTAGGGATTAGGAAGAGTAAGACTGGGACTAACAGCACAGAGGTGCACATCATGTCTGGACAATAATAAGAGGTAAGTTTATAAATTACTTTAGCCCTAAGGCCTTCAATATATTATATGGCTTTCTTTAGTTAAGAAGCTTAATGAAAGATAAGAATTATAAAATATAACTATGTATTAACTCATAAGTATAAGAT